>CM057169.1:2608235-2627455 GCA_029962745.1 Echinometra lucunter | reverse complement strand
CTCCTGATGAAAATTGTTTTAATTCACAGAGTCCATGCAAAATCCATAGAACTTTGAAACTAAGGGCGTTATTTGGGCACTTTCTGCTCAAACAAAACAGTACAATTTTATGATGAGATGCGCATTAACGCGTCAAGGATCAAATAAAGGAGAGTTAAGCCATAGGTTGTGCTACGCGGGGGAGGGGGGGGGCAACCACCCCCATGAATTTTTAAGTGACCAAACAGGAAAAAAAAAGGAGAAAAAGAAGATAAAAAAGGAGAAAGAAGAAAGAATAGTATGCAAAAAGAGAGGATTGGGGCATGTAACTACATAGTACCCCTATTTTTTCATTTAAAAAGTAAATAAACTCACCTATGGGTCATCTTGCCCCCCCCCCCCCCCCCCATCAAAATACCTTAGTGCTGCCCCTGTATGAACAAGCCTTTAAGTTGCAACAATTAAACTCACCAAAACATGCAGCTCCTTCCCACTCTCTGCAAACTCCTTAGCAAAGTCTGATACTCTTTGAGAGTCTGACATATCAACAACATGTAGAAATACTTTCTGCAAAGAACGATTTGAGAACAAGATTTTGTAACTTCCATTATTTGCAAGAGAAGAACACTTATTAAACATAAAATGCTGACTTCGGGCAATACTGTCTGATGCTTTTCAAAATCATATAAAGGATGTAACACTTTAAAATGGCAATTCCATTAGTAGGATGAGATGTCCATTACTTAAGTTAAAACAACAATGCATGTCAGTTATTCTCTTTGAAATTTCATACATACATCAGGATCCCCCATACTTGAACAATTTCAACACAGGGCTCAATACATACAGAGTCAAGAATTTCAATCCCCAACGAAACAGTGTGCAGTACTGCACTATATCCACTTTCATGCAATAACTTGACATAAAACCTTCAACAATGTCATAAAAACCGTAAAAGAGGGACATCTTTTAACTGTTCAACTAACCTCATTTCCTGTAGCTGTTTCAATCTCTTTCTTGGCTTCTTCACCTCTAGTCTGATTTCTGCAAATCATATGTACTGTGCCACCTTTAAAAAAATTGACAATTAACCCATTCGTGACAGAGGTCCACATTTTGTGGTTTGGCCTAATATCTTTTGATGCAAAGCCCTAAAAATCATACCAAATACATGAGCAGAAAGAGCAAAAAATTCTACACAAACTGTACCCATTTTGGTTGCAGCAATATTCGTTGTTTGATGCTGAAATTTTTTTAAAAGGAAAATAAGCATTAAAATTCTTAAATTGGCAATGTGATAGAAAGTCTAAAATCACCGTTTTCCCCTGCAAATGGGCAACTTTTTGACTTCTCATCATAATTTCTGTCAATTTATATTCATTGCAGATACATGATGTTTTATAAGAAAAATGTAGCAATAAAATAAAAATGTTGGTGTTGCCAATTTGAAGAATAAAAGCTGATCAAATTAGGCTCTAAATAATTCCTGACACGCATGGGTTAACTTTGTGAGTAGCTGATTTAAAAAATTCTCAAACTAAGATGAAACATGTGTATGAGTACGTGTATTTGTACTCAAAAACCCTGAAACCAACCATAATTTGGAATGAAAAAGTGTAAGCTAGACGCAAATGGCGATTTTATTATCCTTCGTCTCACGAGACAATCACTAAGAGGACCACTTTGCTTGAATTTGAAAATGCCGTTATGTGCCTCCCGCAGCGTGATACGCCAATACACACAGTACGGTAAGGTGAGTCATACGCGCATGCGCACTCCTTATGTCTATTCTGGGCAACCGACCCTCGTATATTTTTCAAACATTGGCTCACATTTTTAATATTTAAAAACACTTCACTTGGATATTATACTTTGAAGCTTTCAGACTGGTATTTTTACGCTATAACCCTTATGTTTATCCCATTTTCAAGTAACAAAACAAGATTTTTTTTAAAATCATAACAATGTTAGCCAATGCCTTTAAGAAAGAAAGAAGTCACCGAGTTACTGAGACCTGAACATTTTCTTCGATTTTTTGTCATTTCCTCAATGCACGTCTGGATGGGAGATGTGCAATCTACATCTCAAGTACAATAATACTGCGTCTCTGAACTATTCTCTTTTTAGCCCGTTACGCACAATTTGATTACGGTATAATACAGATTTTCCATAGACCCCACCCTGAATTATCTCAGGGTTAGTTTAAGTATTCACTACTCTTACAGGAAAGTTATACATGTACCTCTTCGTGCAACTTCTAGAGCAGTACTTTTGCCGATACCACTGTTAGCACCAGTAATGAGGAATGCTTGGTTAGAAACATTGACATCCAATGCTGTCGTGTCAAAGGACTTTGATGCATGCTCATAGCCACTCCTGAATATAAGAGAAATAGTGTGGAGAGGAATAAGATTATTACAAGGTCGTAGTTCAGTTATGTTATGAATTGCACCATCACTTATATTTGTATCTAATATGGGATGAATGACTGTATAAATGTGCACATACATGTACATGTAGATAAAACCGGTAACAACATTAACTTTTTGTCAATCTTGTTTTTTTCTTCTATGGAATGTGACAAAATACAAAATCCACAAATAACAAACTATTTAAAACACTGTTTTGAATTTATAAAGGAAACTATCGATACAAAATTCTTTCATGGACAGATGACAATAACAAAAATAACAAACTTACTTGGGATCTGGAATCAAGTGTTAACCCATTGAGTATGATTGGATAATGCCATGTCAGGCATTTCCCCAAAGACCACAGGCCGAGCATATTAAGGTACTCTCTCCAACAGGGTAATTAATTAAATTGATTTAAAGACCATTGCATAATAAATGCTTTCGAAGACTGCAAATTGTATAATAATGATTTAGTATTTTTTTTTTTTTTTTTTTTTGGGGGGGGGTGTTTTTTTCTTTATTTGACTAAGGTTTCTGAATAATTTTATCCTAAATCAACTAATATCAGTCTTTAAGCTTAAGTAATACCTCCAATCCTCCATCATTACATCAGTATATCTCAATTGGTTTGACTTACTTGCAGAATTCTCTCAGTCCCTTCACAATAAACACACTGTTCCTGTAGATACTCATGATGGAACCCAACGGCCAGAAACATCCAATCAAAATAACAACAATGCACAGGACTAGGCCAGTCTTGGGTGGGTACATCAAACCAGCGCTTCAGTCTTCTTACTGAGTCAGTCTTATTCAACTTTTCACAATGAGTTCCAGGAATCGACTTTGGAGGGGAAAGAAAAACAACAATGCATTTAACTTTGACAAAATAAAGACACTGAACTTAAAATTAAAGTTTAAACTCACACTTGAAGTGAGACACGAATATGTGGAAAGAATTGGTAGTTTTGTATTTCACAACAGATCTAATAATATGCCATAATCAATGTTTGCTTGGTTGAGTCACAATAATAAATTAACTATTAAGTGATAATGTTCAATAATCACCCCCAATCGAGCAACTGCTGACATTTCTAAATAAATGGTCTAACTTTAGCTAAGTCGTCACAACTACATCACACTCGCTCTCAAATAACATCACCCACTGCCATCACCCACCAATGCGTTGCATTCACCGCACCAGCATGAGTTCGGACTATCATGAATTTAACACTCAACAACCTGTAAGTCCGTACACAGTCTACACCAGAGTGGAAATCGCACAAAACAATTCTACTAGCGATGTCTTTTCTACGATATTTATTCTCTCGATCTCTTTACAAAGCTCTGTACTTACTAGAAAATTGATGCAAAGAATCAGATCATGTTCCTAGACTTCCTTCCAATAAGAATAGAACAGTTCGTGTGGTAATTGGTTCACAATGCGGTAATAACTATGCCATTACGATCAGGGTAGCTAAAGAAATTATCTAACTGTGAAAATGCATATCAGCTGATTGTGCATATGACGTCATACTACAAGCCGTTGTTACATAAGCATGACATCATCAAAACTTTCCTCCAATGGTAACAATGAAACAAGATCTTCTATTCAACTTCTTCGGCAGATTTTATGTTGGAAATTCGAAAAAGCCTGCAATTTCATTTACTATTTCATTATAGTTTGTCTTTGATATGTTTATTCATGTAAAACTAATTTCCTAATTAAACTGCAACCCTGGAACTTTGACAAAAGAAAGTTTTGAGCGGGAGCAAATGTCGGATCATTTTAAGGGCGTCCATCGTCTCATGTGCAGGCAGCAAGGTTGCCCATCCGTCATTTTCCTTTCATTTTGTTTGGCAGGCCTATATTTCAGTTTGAAAATCAGCCATCACAGTAGCAGTGTGTCATATTCTTTATTTATCAATTTTTACTTTGCTTGCTTTCTTCAAGTTAAGAAACCGGAAGATTGACATTCAAGCAAAATAATGCCAGAAGGACCCCCCCCCCCCTTCCCTCCCTGTGAAAACTGTCATGCTATCCTTGAAAAATTTTGTAATACAATAACTTGGGAGTATGTGTGTAGCTTATAACAGTTACTGCAACTTGTTATTGATAACAAGTTTTATGAAGCGGGGTCCAAGTGTGATACAGCGAAAGAAAACAAAAGACACAGAAGTGACAGAACACACCGTTTGTCTTAATCTATGAAACTTTAATGTTGCCTATTCTCAAACTCAAGGTATTTCATCGAGTGTTTGGAAAATCACATACTATCAAGATAATTGCACCATAGCTTAAACACAAAAGAATAAAACATATTGGCCCAAATTCACAAAAGAAGTTTAAAATTTAAACCATTGTAAACAAAAAAATAAAAAAGCATAAAACGAGCATGTCCTTTTGTCCAAAGGGGTGGGCAGTAATGAGCTTTTATATGTTCTCTTAAGCTTATCTACACTCATTTAATCTTATTTACGCTTATTTTATTTACATAAACCATGATTTAAATATAAACCTCTTTTGTGAATTCTGCCCATTTTTTTTTGAGAAGAAGAAAAAGAAATACAGCTGCTGTTTATTAGAAACCAATGTCTCACAAGACTGATGTAAAGCTCACAAGAGTGACAATGTTGGTCTAGCGAAACCACAGAAAATTTGCAATAAGGACCATGAGAACAACAGGCTAAGAGACGAGCAAATTAACTTTGCAGGCCTTCAGAAAATTTCTCAAAGGAACTTCAGTCTTGTTCACACATGCGGCAAACCCCCGCCTTTTTGGGAGGGGGGGGGGGGGATGCACACAAATGGATGAGATATGAGAGGGCACAAAAAACCCAAATAAACAAAAAAATCGCAGAGGCAAAAAGCATCTATTTTGCTTCCTGGTAGCAAAAAGGTGTGGACCAAAGAATATGAGGTCTCAAGTTTGTCTGTGCAACTTTTGGCTAAATTCTTTTTATTTGAGCGTGAACTGTTTTGAAGCCTTAATGCATATCTCATTATCCTAACTGGCCCGGTTGAAATATAATGCATGGGTTTTCTGTGGGGGGGGGGGGGGGTTGCCGCTGGATATCTGAATGATGATGTTGGTCTTGTTGGCTATCTGTCTACTTGAACGTTCTACTTAGAAAACCTGAAAGGCGACAGTCCACATTACCCAAGTTGTTTGTCTTCAGGACCATGACCATACGCACATACATGTAGGGGGCAGCGGGGCAGCTGCCCCCTAGAAATTTTCAAAACCTCACTTTTTATTTTTTCTTTACCTTTTTATTGAGAATTTCCCCAAATTCCACCCAAAATGTGCACCAGATTGTTCAATTTCAATTCAAAAATGCAAAAGCTCCCACTCAGTTGCTGCGCTCCCTCACTTCCCTCAAATATCAAATACATTTTTGCACCCCTGGGACAAAATTCCTGTGTAGGGCCTTGTTCAATACTCAACTGGACTAAGGCCATCTTTGGCAGGGTTTGATAGAAGGAACAGCCAGCAAAGATGAAAGTTATACGTGTTTTCTCCTTATACAGTGAAAACTTGTTATGAAAACAATGGGACTAAGTCAATTGGAATGTAATAATTACTGTTCCAAAGGCAGTATATTCTAATGCACAATCTCCCGCAGGTCCCAAAACAGGTACATGCACTGTGGATTTGTTCCCATGGAAGACATTTTGTGCCCACTTAACTAAGAAACAACCACATCAAAACAGGCACGTAGCCGGGGGGGCGATGGGGGCGGTCGCCCCCCAAAAATCGTCACAAAAAAAAAAAGAAAAAAGAAAGAAAAAGGAAGAAAAAAAGTGTGAGCGAGAAAAGAAAAGATAAGAGAACGTACATGTAAGAAGAGTGGGAGTAAACAAGGAACAGTGAAAAAGAAACGTCGGAGCTTCCGCACTTTGCGTGCTCAGTAATTGATTCCCACGCTTCGTGTGCTCACTACCGCCCCCCCTAAATTGAAATCCCAGCTGCGCCATTGCATCAAAATGCATATGACAATTGAGAATCTGTGAATATATGTACATGTATAATAGTGCACAAAAGCTGGTGATATGTGAAGATAGACAAAACAATCAAACCAGAATTGAATCAATGATTAAAAAAAAAAAAAAATTGCTGTTCACACAAAAATTACATAAATATCACGATTCACATATCAATAACTAATACTGATTTCCATTCAAGTTACACACTGTAAACTAAAACAAAAAAAGAAATTGTTATAATGATAACTTACAATAAAAGGCAAATACTAACTGCAACATGAGATGACATATGAGTTGTATACAACTGAGCTGTCACAGAGACAGCTCTGAAATCTATTTCAGATTCTATCTTGCACACAGAAAGGATTTTTTAAATCATGATTTATACAACACAAAGCTAGAATCATTAGGAATTCAGGATTGTTATGAAGAACCAAATGGATTAAATTTTCTGTATTTAATTCTACATGTACATAACTAAGAATATCACTGATCATGAATGAGTTGCATGCTGAATTTCATTGCTGTAAGGAATCAAAACTCAATTATCAAGTCCCTAATAAACATTAAAGCTACATGCAAATACTTCAATATTAGTGAGAATCATAACATAATCAAATATAATCAAAATAATGATAATGTCTAAACATTCCTTGACACGTACAAAAATATTGCATTTAACTGATTAAATCTCCGTGCTGAGCGACCCAAGAACATATTCGCAGGTTCTTAATTTTGCGCTGCACAGTTACTCACTCACAAAAGTGCAAGATTTGATTTGATATTTCAATGCATATGAACTCGTGTTAATATTTTTGCGAGTTCTGGAATTCGTGCTTGCCGAAAATAGCACGAAAATTAATGTACCACAAATATTTCTGCATTTACAGTCACTACAAATCATCAACACTTTACATTTAGGCAAGGCACATAAGACATTATGTAACATACAAAATGGCAGCAAACCAGGCACAAATACCTTAATTACTAAATATATAAGATGAGTATATACCACTGTAGAAAATGTGTCAGTAAACTGAACATATCTGACAATAGAAATGAACAAAAAAAAAATGAAGGTCTTTAAAAAGGGTAAAAGAAAAAAGGAGAAAGAAATGGAATAAACAAAATGAAAAACCTGAAATACTAGTAAGCAGAAAAAAACAGAAGTTGTGAAAACAAAAATGTGCCTCAAACTTTTCAGCAAGACTACAGTATATGCATGTCCATGGGTTGCTTTAGAGCAAGCAAGGTTTCACATGTAAAAGAACCTAAAACAATATTCTATACTAGATTTACAAAACAAAGGGCTAAACTGAAACAAAAAAGTGATATACATCTTACAACCAAAGAAAGTTAGCATCTAGCATTTCAACAAATGAAAGAACAAACAGAAACTACTTTAATACACTCCTATTTTGAAATGGCACTGCGTACAAGTGTCCAATAAAAATTTTTAAAAAAATTGTACACTTTGGTTTAGAAATTTACACCATAAACTAAATGCACAAAACTGCACTGATAAACCTACATGTATGACTATACTTCTGAAGATATAATTTATTCAATAATCATCTGATTAACAATTTTCACCTGCAAATCACTGATCTGATACATTCTGCCTACAAAGGTGAAATAACATTTTAAAAAAAATATCATTTGGAGGTGGATAGTATCATTGCATACACAAGTCAATCATAAGAATTAATTCAATAAATTGCACAATGATTAAAAAAAATATATAATCTTGATAGTACTGATCAGTCAAATTACAAATATTGATCACATAAAAATATCAATCAATTTGAAGATTTCAACTCTTCATACATACATGTTCCTATCTAGAAGTGAAAAAAAAATATACAGTCCATGACATCAGCTCTAAGAAATTTCTAAATGTACAAGATGGAAGCTTGATTTTAAATAAAAACAACATTTACACACAAATTTTCATACAGAGTAATATAAATCAAATAAATAAATAAAAGAGAATGTCTGTAATCTATGGACATACATGCATCGGAAGATCAGACGACACATACCTAGTTGTTCAATTTTGCCAGGTATACACAAGAAAAAAGTGTTCTAAATATAAAATCTCACAGATATTTTTCTTATTAATGTCATATGCGATAATAACCTTAAAAATAGATATGCATTTCCCTCTAAACTAATCCTGTCCAACATGGCAATATAAACATGAGTTAAAAGTGGACAAGGGATTCTTTGTCAGTAGTTAAGTACAATAAAAATTACACATTTCTTGCACATTCATAGCTTCCATATACATGGAACTCTTTTTTTTCTTTGGTACTGTAAAACCTGCTTCCATGTAGAGAAAGAAAAACCAGTCTAGAAAGACCAGTTTTTGTTTCCCTTGAATAGCGTTTCTCCTTCAAATGAAAATGAAGGAGAACCTGTACATAAAGACCACCTGGGCCCCGTTTCATAAAACAATAATAAGTTGCAATAACTGTTATAAGCTACTGAAATCCCTGCATCTGATTGGCTAAGAGCAAATTTGTCATAGAAATGTGGCAGTTATTACTTATAACAATTTTTATGTAACGTAGCCCTACTCATAATGATTGCTTTTCTTGTCTTCCTTTAGTGGTCTCTATATACAGGTTTCACTGCATAAGCAGAATAATCACTAATGCTCATCCCACACCATGTGATGTGATTACGAATGGATTCTGAAAGAAATTGCCGAGTATTTGATATGAATAACAAAGCAAGTAAACTTGAAATGATTAGGGTCTGAATGGTCAAATGAATAGTAAAATCACAACTCAGGAATGGTAAGCTTTCTTGAAGAAGGAAAAGCCTATTCATCTCTAAAGGCTTGTTCACATATGAAGTCGCAAACCCTTTTCTTTGAGTGCATAAATGAGCAGTGTATGAGGCGGCAAAAAAAAAAAAAAAAATAAGGCAAGAGGCATTCTTTTGCCTTCTGGCATCAATTCTTACAAAGTTAACGCAAATTATAAAACGGGTTCAAGGATGTAGCCAATAGCGAGTGTGTATGCATGTCACATGTTCATGCTTTAATTCTACGCAACCTTCCAGCTGTGCATTTTTTGTGCAGCACTGTGCATTTTGGATGCATCACTTTACCTCTAGCGCGTAAAAACTGAGACGCACGCCATGAAATACACGTTCTTTCTAGTTCAGTCTATCACAAGGATTTTGATGCGCTTACTCAGGGGCGCATCACACTGGCTACACTTGTGATGTCATAATAGAAAACAAATGTTGCCTCTTTGTGCGATCCAAGGAAATTTGGAGGAGTTTTAACAAATATTCCACTACAAAGTCATTCTGCCGACCCGTTTTATAAAACAAATAATGCACAGATTTAAATTTGTGCTGTTAGTGGCGATGCAGGTATCTCGGGTATTCACAATATTATGCAAAAGCACTCAGCGCAAGCGCCTTGTGCTTGTCGCACATTGTAATACCCTCGAGTGCGCTGCATCGCCACTAACACACTCACATCTGTGCATTATTTGTATAATATAACATGGTGAGTTTGTCTCCACAAACCCTGCCCAAATGCTATTTCATTTGATGGTGAACTATTATTGACGCATCAATGTGCATTTCATTTTCATATTTAAAGTGGAGCGGTTAAAAAAAATCTGGGTTTTCCGCAGGGGTTTGCTGCTGGATACCGGAATGAGCCTTATATGGTAGTATCACACGACCAGTTACGTATTTGTCTACTACTTGAAGTCAATTTGGCCAGTATTTCATTTGGAGGGCTTGCAGCGCAAACAAATTGATAGTTAGTATTCGGTTGATTCAGAAACTTGATCATGGAAAGTATGCTTCTTTGAATTTCCAAATCTAATTTAATCACAATCTTTTTAAAAATTGGATTTCATCATTTCAATCAGTTCTTTAAGGCCCATTCAGATATTGGGTGGGGGGGGGGGGATCCGCAGGGTTTTTGAGCATATTTTATAACAAGAAGTGAATGAGTGCGAGACATTTCAAGCGCAATCCTTTGTTGCGTCATTGACACTCATTTTTTACACAAAAAAAATACACTTTAAAAAAACCCGCGAATTCCCCCCTCACATCTGAAGAAGCCTTTATAGTGTGCTGCAAAGGTTTACAAAACAAGAACAAAGAAACTGTGTGAGAGTTCCCGTTATGATATCAGCTTCATGAGGGTTTCTTTGAGCTGCTTCACGGCCAGGTATCTCCCCTCACGTGTGCTGGGGTTACGACACTCCGCAATCTGATCTTTGACCTTTGCCTTCATGTAAGTTGAAAGGTCAGAGGGTATACTGTGAAGGAGGCCTCCTTCACCATATTTGGAATCTTTACCTGGGTAGACAGAATGGAATAAAATAGAAATTTGGGAAGAGTTTAAAAGGAAATATAAATTCTTGCATTGAAGACATATGTATTCAAGATATACAATATATAGATTGTGTCACTGTATGTTACTTTGAACATGTAAGTATGTTCTAAAATTTAGAATTTTAGAACATAATATCCTAATAGGATATTCAGTATTTTCTTTCATTGCATAGATACTAAAAACTCAAACAACTAGATTTAGAAAAGAGCAAAATTACAAATTGAATACACTATCAAATAATAACCATCTACATAAATATCTCTCTGAAAAAAAAAATCCAAGCTCTGCTGAGATTGGTGCATTAATATCACATGTAGATTTAGTAGAAAATACAACCCGAGTAGGACTTGGCATACTGCACAGTAGTAATGATTGCACATAAACGATTGCATTTCAATAGTAATATGACTGCATGGTAACGATTGCATAGATCGTATGCAATGATTGCATACATGTACATGTAATAATGATTGCACAGATCTGTATCAAATGATTGCCTAATAATGAGTACATTGATCTGTGTATACTTATTGAATAGGCCTTGGCACACAGCATAGTAGTTATGATCGCTGTAATAATGATTGCATAGATCTGTGTGTAATGATTGCAGAGTGCATTGATCTGGATATACTTACGGAATAGACCTTGGCGCACTGCATAGTAGTTATGATCACCGTAATAATGACTGCATTGATGTGTATGTAATGATTGCATATAAATGAGAGCATTAAGCTGTGTATACTTACTGAATAGACCTTAGCACACAGCATAGTAGTTATGATCACTGTAACAATGATTGCACAGATCTGTATCATTGCAGAATGCATTGATCTGGGTATACTTACTGGGCACCGTTTCATGAAGGTTGTCAGCACTGACAAGTTGTCAGTCACTGACAGTTGTCATAGTAACAGTCAGTGATCAGTGCTTCTCAGTCAATCAAAACCAAGGATTTTACTGAAAATTGTCAGTGACCGACAATTTGTCAGTGCTGTCAACTTTCATGAAACAGTCCCCCGAACAAGCCTTGGTACACTGCATAGTAGCTATGATCACTGTAGTAATGATTGCATAGATCTGTATGTAATGATTGCATAGTAATGACTGCACTGATCTGGGTATACTTACTGAATAGGCCTTGGCACACTGCATAGTAGTAATGATCACTGTAGTAATGATTGCATCGATCTGTATGTAATGATTGCAGAGTGCACTGATCTGGGTATACTTACTGAAGAGGCCTTGACACACTGTGTAGCAGACAGTTATGATCACTGTAGTAATGATTAGATCAGTATGTAATGATTGCATAGATCTGTAAGTAACTACTACAGGGTAATGATTGCATAGATCTGTATGCAATGATTGCAGAGTGCATTGATCTGTGTCTACTTACTGAAAAGACCTTGGCACACTGCATAGTAGTTATGATCACTGTAGTAATGATTGCACAGATCTGTATGCAATGACTGCAGAGTAACGATTGCATAGATCTGTATGACTGGATGTAATGATTGCAGAGTAATGATTGCATATACATTGTAGATCTGTATGTAATGATTGAAGATTGCACTGATCTGGGTATACTTACTGAATAGGCCTTGACACACTTCATAGTAGTTATGATCATTGTAATAATGATTGCATCTAGATCTGTAATGATTGCAGAGTGCATTGATCTGGGTATACTTACTGAATAGGCCTTGACACACTGCATAGTAGTTATGATCACTGTAATAATGATTGCATAGATCAGTGTGTGAGAACATGATGCATTCTTTTCTGCTTCCACATCCCAGGTGCTCAGATTGGTGTTTAACATCCCAACCAGGGTTGGCATCTGTGAGGATAAGAAAGGAAAATAATCAAATTGGTTAGCATTTGACATACAGTCCAACCTCGCATTGGGACCGGCGCCCATCCGTATAAGTGAAATGGCCGGATATGAGAGTAATGTAGTAGGACACCTTTTCTATGAAAATTTATACAGTAGAGCGGTCTATTTGCTGTAAAATATCTGCTTCCTCAGTGTTATGGATGATTGTTAATGGTCAATAATAGTATGAGATGAAAATAAAATAAAATAAATCGTAAAATTGCTCATGATGTTTCTGTCTCTTAGACTTATAGGTGAATTGGATGAAGAATAAAAGAGGGAAGCTGGTCGGGAGACACGGCCGGTTAATAGAGAAGTCTGTAAATTTCGACTACCTGGAATTAAAGCCTTCCTAAACACTAAAGAAGCTTCCTGAAAATGCATAAGTATCGGTACTTGATTCTTACATGCGCTATGACAGAAATGGCATGATATTTTTATGATATATTGTAAGCAAGCATTTAGTGCTATTACAGGCCTGGCTATTACATTCTTGGAAGATCAGCAAACCCACTTAAAGATGACTGGTTACCAACAGATTGCAGATCAGTGGTCATCAATATTACTGAAAGCACCGACCAAATTTCTTTATCTACATGGTCATTTACTATACCTGGACACGGAGAGATAACTACCAGTATATATAACATTGCTAAGTACAAGCCTTATATGAATCATAATAATTGTAAATTTTGAATAGGTTGAACGATTTTTTTTTTTATCTTCCTTCTTTCCATTAGTGTGACACAGTTTACATCTATAAGGGCTTCTCTTAAGGTAGGTCAACTGGATTACTTTCCTTCACTACAGTACATGCAAGCCATAGTCTTAATCATATTCTGATCATGATTGCTTACTGTAGATTTATGTTTCACCTTTTATCTTCCTTCTCTCCATAACTACATGTATACTTCTGCATCTGCAATAAGATTCTCTCTGTTGGCATTGGCAACCATATTGTCCTCTTAAGAAAGGTTCATGCTTAAAACTTAATCCTATATTTATCATAATCATAATCAGTATCATTATCATCAGCATTATCATCAGTAGCAGCATCATCATCACCATCATCATCATCAGGATCATCATCATCATAATCATCATAATCATCACAATCATCATCTTCACCATCATCATCATCATCACCATCATCATTATCAGCAGCAGCAGCATCATTGTCATCAGGATCATCATCATCATCATCATTATCATCATCATCATCATCATCATCAGGGTCATCATTACCTTCAACATCATCACCATCATCATCATCATCATCATCATCATCACTGTAATTATAAGTGAACCTCTAAATCTTACCCTCTTTTATCTTCCTTCTGTCCACTACAATGATATTCTCTGCATCAATGATAAGTACCTCTCCGTTGGCATTGACAGCTAGATTATCCTCAGAAACATCAGTGAGGTACAAGGCAAACTCATCCCGATTCTCTGTAAGCTGTTCTGCTATCTTCAACACCTGTATGGATGAGATGAATTATGTTGGATATAATACCTCGGGGCATGACAATAAGCTTTAATTTACAAACTAGTATGACACAGCCTTCTGCAAGAACTTATTCTATTAGAGCACATTCTACTGTTATGTATAAAATTTTGACACATTCTGCTTTCATGACAGTAAACTGCTCACTGTCTGAACAAACTGAAAAGATTGCATAATTTTTATCAAATTTACACTATATCTGACACAGCTAATACAAGGCTCTTGCCTTAATTTTTGGGTAGGGGGTCCGGACTGAAATTCCAGGGCCTTGTTGCATAAAATTTATAATTAAAGACATTGGTTAACATTGTTACGATTTTTAAAAATCTTGTTTTGTTACTTGAAAATGGGATAAACATAAGGGTTATAGTGTAAAAATACCAGTCTGAAAGTTTCAAAGTATGATATCCACAGGAAGTGTTTTTGAATATAAAAAATGTGAACGAATGTTTGAAAAATATACGAGGGTCGTTTGCACAGAATAGACATAAGGAGTGCACATGTGCGTATGACTCACCTTACCGTACGATTTTAAAAAATCTTGTTTTGTTACTTGAAAATGGGATAAACATAAGGGTTATAGTGTAAAAATACCAGTCTGAAAGTTTCAAAGTATGATATCCACAGGAAGTGTTTTTGAATATAAAAAATGTGAACGAATGTTTGAAAAATATACGAGGGTCGTTTGCACAGAATAGACATAAGGAGTGCACATGCGCGTATGACTCACCTTACCGTACTATGTGTATTGGCTTATCACGCGGCGAGAGGCACATAACGGCATTTTCAAATTCAAGCAAAGTGGTCCTCTTAGTGATTGTCTCGTGAGACGAAGGATAATAAAATCGCCGTTTGCGTCTAACTTACACTTTTTCATTCCAAATTATGGTTGGTTTCAGGGTTTTTGAGTACAAATACAAGTACTCATGCACATGTTTCATCTTAGTTTAAGAATTTTTTAAATCAGCTACTCACAAAGTTAGCCAGTGCCTTTAATGATACATGTAACTCTGCCATCAGTTGTAACTACCATAGTAACATTGCTATATAGCCAATCAAATCAAGGTTTCTATGGAAGTTACCATTAATGGCAAAGTTACCATCAATGGTAGGTTTTATGCAAGAGGGTCCTGGCTCTGTACTGTATATATACTGAGCCCTGTGTCAAAGTTTTTCAATTTTGGGGATCTGGACCTAAAATTTAGGGCCAAGGTCCATGGGTCTCAGGCACCTATTAGTTTTGAGCCCGGGCTAATATAATATCTTCAGTGTAGTTTGTCTAATTGCATATTTTAGAAAGACAGCATTTGAATAGAGAAAATACAGGAGATAATACCACTGCAAAGATTTTGCCCAAATTAAATATAAGTATAAGTATAAGTATAAGTATAAGTATAAGTATAAGTATAAGTATAAGTATAAGTATAAGTATAAGTATAAGTATAAGTATAAGTATAAGTATAAGTATAAGTATAAGTATAAGTATAAGTATAAGTATAAGTATAAGTATAAGTATAAGTATAAGTATAAGTATAAGTATAAGTATAAGTATAAGTATAATGATTTATTGTCCATATTAGGAAATTTACTTTCCACTGGTTGTCAGAAGAAATGATACAGTGTAAACAAAACATGCAAATACAATATGAATAAATACAATATAAACATGTATAAAAATGTATAAATATATGTACATCCAAGAGACATAATGAGCGAAAAAGAAAGAAATTATTATCATTATTAGAAAGACAGGGGAACAAATGTGAGAAGAGAACCACACACATTTCCACCCAAAATATTAAGTATGCCTATCAGTTTACAGTCAATGATGCATTATGCTTTACTATAATGGTATCATTCATGTAATCTCTAAAATGACACAGTTTGATCCAAGTGGTATTCATCATTGGATTATTGTGATTACATGCAGTGTCATGATAGTCATCCCTTGGAAATATATGAGATCATAATGTACTCAACATTCAACCAGTTAAACAAATAGATGAATTACCTGAATGGCTAGAGCTGCTCTGGTGCTGAATTTGAACGTATAGAAGTAGGCCAAGGTGTGACCACTGTACTCCTGCACAGTGAACCTTCCACATGCTCCCATGTATACAGGGAATGGCCAACCTTTCCTGTTTGGAAAAGCCTGAAAACAACAAAGGGATGAGCTGATGAGGAAATTTGTTTTTTAAAAGCTCTACATAGACATGTTGTTACAATTGAATAGCTTAAACACTTCACTGTGAATTGCACAGGTTTGATAGTTTGCAGGTTTGAGGCCCAAACAAACACTTCATGCAGTTAAGCAAAGATTTTACAGCAATAGACGTCACTTCTTTCTATTATGATTAAGAGATGCATAAATTGGAAGCCAGAAGGGTGCAAAGGTCTAAACTTGTAATTATGTCAGCAATGCTCCTTAGAACTTACACACATTGTGGGTATGGGGCGAATGTAAACACTGTTATTACTACTATGACCGTTCTTTTGCAATATTTTCAGTTAAATTAAAGCACCCCCCCCCCCCTTTGATAGCTGCAAAGTTTAAAGGTAAAAATAAAAGCAGTATTATAAAACTATAGTTTACAAATTTTCATTCAATAAATGCTAAGCCTAAGATAACTTGGAATGGAGTTTATGTAATACATATTCCGTAAAATGAAGCCACATTCAATGGTTTAAATTATAATGCATTCATCTCACCTGCAGAATTAATGGTTCAGGGTTAAATGCGAGTGTTGTTGCGAGCATTAGCTTATGATCTCTAGCTAGAGTTTTCTTATCATTCTGTCTCTCTCCAAACGAATCCCATATCCTATCAAGAAGCCTCCTGGATGGACACCTCACAAGATCAGACAACCCCATTACGTCTTTCTCCTCCAACCTCTCAGCGTACATGATGTCAGAGAGCTTTGATTTGTAAATCTGCTGTGAGACGTCACAGTTGCCATTGCCGCCGTCCACATTAGTACAGAGGTCTCTATCGAACTGATTGTGCTCTGAGTTGTGTCCGAGCTTTTTCATAACAACAGGTTTCTGGTCGAGGTAGGTTGCGTAGTAGACATTCTTGAGGTTGACAAAATCGAGTAGACGCACGGAGGAGTAGGAGTGGAAGTGGAACTCGCCGCGACTGAAACGCTTGCAGAGGCTGACTCCAAAGCAGGCTGGGCATTTCGTAGCCCCTACAAAGTATTCATTCTGGAGAGAGAGACAAGGAAGAAGACTTTTTACAGAATATAGTAGTTGAAACAAAACAAACTAGTGGTGACTAGCATTTACTGTTTCCTTACGGTGACCTACAATGTAGGCTAACATTTTCTTCAGTGACATCTGCTCGGGGACCTAGGCTATATTTCATAAAAGATATAGGGTAAGGTTTAGGCTTAGGTATAGGGCTGTGACTAAAATCCACGTACAGCAAATGGATTGGTCTTTTTCTAAGTTCATGAATAATAGATCTTTAAATAAATGACATTGTGAGTAATGACAATATTTTACAAATTACACAAGGTTTGGCTCCCTACAATAAATACATTTAAAACTGGTTTGTGCAAAGAAAGATATAAGATAATAATTCATCAACTGTTTCAATATCCTCTAAGTGTACAAGAGTAAAAAATATTGAAACATATTTACCCTGAAAACATATATGTACAATAAATGAAAAAAAAAAGAAGTAAATGTCTGACAGTGCAGTGCCAATATCATTTTCATTTCAATACAAAAAAAAATAAAAAAAATCATAGATCTGTTTAGGAGGGGAGGATAGAATAATACTCTAAAACTTGTTCATATACCTCAAGGTGGTTAGTTGTGAAGTGAACATAGAGCTGATAATACACAAAGAGACACATCGATGATAGTATGGCAAGCCAAACTAATTGCTGGTTTTTTGAGACACAATAGCGACTCCCAAACTGATGCAAGTATCGCCTCAAAGTGGCCATCATTCTGTTTTTCTTCAAGAACTTGACGAGAGCATTAGCTGGTGAGGCAGAATGAAGAAAAACAAAATAGTGAGAGTATTTGAAGGTCAACGACCACCGACTACTGCACAATGCTACATCAATTACACTTACACATTCAAGCTTATCTGAGATAAGCTTGTACTCCATAGTAGTCATTATGCCGGAAAAGCTTCAGTAGCTTTTGTGTGTATTACCAGGCATTTTGGCTTGGTAGAAATCATAGTCATGATAGTGAGAGGAAAACAATTATTCAAAATTTCTTCTTTTTTTTTCTTCTGAATCCCCAAAGTTGTGGCATATTAAGAGTTGAAGAGTCACTGAATAAAAAAATCAAGCAAATTAAAAAAATATATTGCTTAGAGCAATTTTGCTGTGTTTTTGACTGCTGCAATGGTGAATGTTCACTAAGTTAGAGTCTACAGTCCGATACACATTTGGCCATGAGTAGACTACATTAAATGCAAATTTGCTGATAAATCTGGCAATACCTTCTCAGTCTCATTTTTTTTACATCTTGCCTATGAATAACACCAACACAAAATATCACATATCGGACTGAGCGAAAAATTCCGACCTCTAAATAAGGTCATTTATCGGCTCAAATTGAACTAATAAGATCGTAACATATCACATATTCACAAGTAAAGTAGTACATATTTTCAGGATTTTAATAAACTGATAAATACCTTCAACATGACAGAGTCGGCGAGGCCAAAATTGCTATTTCCGCCCTTTTCCTTTGTCGGTCCCTGCCGCTTGGTTTAACGTTTGTTTACTTTTGTGATTTATTATTGGGCGCGCATGCAGAGGGGCCGGCCGAAGGGGGGGGGGGGGCACAGAAATAGAGGGGGCTCACTTTGATAATGGAGAAGTGAGAATATGCACAGAAATCGTATTTTAAAAAAATATATATGCATGATACTGCATATTGCAAACACAAAATAATATCATCAACACAACAAAGGAACAAAAAATAGGCAACAGAATACAATAAAATACGTATATAGATAGCCGAAACATGAGGCCCTTGGCATCCTCTTATTTTAATACCACGGACCGACGGTGCCTGACGATGTCTTATGTCTGGAAGTGAGCAAGTTCAGAAGAAGAAGA
>CM057169.1:2560703-2607735 GCA_029962745.1 Echinometra lucunter | reverse complement strand
GAGAGAGAGAGAGAGAGACTCGGAGAGAGAGAAGGGTGGGGTCTCATACTAATGAGTTCAGGCTCTCGTTGACCTACGGGAACCCCATATCCCCTGAGCCTGACACCTGAGCTGGCCCTAAAAACCTTTATGCTTCATGTTACGGGCGAGAGATGATTATCGTGTTTAATCGCTTGGATTCCTACTGTGAAGAAACATTATGTGGAGTTTGCATTAAAAAAAACAACAAACAAACAATCACTTTTTTCTCTTTTTCTTTCTCCTTTTCTGTCTCCTTCTTTATTACAAGGTCTGCTATTTTTTTTTGTTGTATTTATATGAGGTCTGTTTTTTTCGTTTGTGTCATGTCTCTATCATCTGCCTCTTTCTTTGTGCAGGTTAAACTGTTAGTCATCTGTGTCTCTGATTTGGCCTCTTTGTATAAGATTTTAGAATGAAGACCACAGTAACACTCTAAAAACAAATCTAGTCAAATTTGACAGACTAGTACTACTTTAATCAAAAGTGACACATTTCTAGTCAAAATGACTAGATTCTAGTAAAATAATTTGACTAGTATACCGGATCATACCTGCACCAACACTAACTTGACTTGATTCTATTGAAATTGACTACAATTTTGGTAAAAGTCTAGTTAATTTTCACTAGAATTCTGCTCATTTTCACTAGAATCTAGTCACATTTGACTAGAAAGGAGTAAGTGCCCGTGGGATCCCTTGTTCTAGTCAAATAAACTACTAGAATTCTGGTCATTTTCACTAGAATTGTGTCAATTTTTACTAGAAAAGTGTTCGTTCTTCGTTAAACTGAATAGAATTCTGGTCATTTTGACTAGAATCTAGTCACATTTGACTAGAAAAGAGTAAATGCCCGTGTGATCCGGTAATCTAGTCAAATCTGACTAGTTTGTTTTTAGAACATTTGCTTCATTTCCTATAGTCTATGTCAGTTGGATTTTTTGACCACCGAGCAACATAGAATTCCAAGCTTGAACAAAGAGGAACAAAACTTTGATATGGCACTTACTTTGATCTCTCACTTTCCTAATATTGAACGATTCAGCCATTTCTCCTTTACTTGTGGCTACTATCATAAAAACTGATTTCATACTTCAAATACAGGTCAATAGTGATCAGTGGCGGCACCAGGATTGTTAAAGTGGGGGGGGGGGGGCAAATGGAGGGCAAAAGAAAATGTTGGGGGGGGGCAGGGGCAGTCAATTTTTTTTTGCGTGTATGGAAAAATCGAGCATGAAGCGCGAGTTTTAGTCACTGGCGTAAATCCACTTTGAGGAGGGAGGGGGGGAATAATTGAATTTTTGGACTATTTTTTTTCCCTCTTACACACATTTTAATATCAATTTTGCGAGCGAACAAAAATAACCGCTTTTTTGGTTTTTAATCGCATATTCGAATAAATATTCTGAAATATGACGAGCGAGCGAGCCCAAAATGGCTTCTTTTCTTGTTTTTAATCACATTTTAGAAAAGAAATTTAAAAATATGACGAGCGAGCGAAGCGAGCGAGCCAAAAATAACCACTTTTTTGGTTTTCAATCGAAGTTTTGAAGAGTGGAAAATGGTATTTTAGAGCACTTCCCAGCTTGAATATGATGCTTATGACAACATCTACTTATTTACAAATTACTGTATAATTTTTCTTTTCAGTCCTCAAAATTTCTGGGGGGGGGGCAACTGGGGGGGGGGCAAAGCTTCTGAGTGGGGGGCAAATGCCCCCCCCCATGCCCCCCTTGGCGCCGCCACTGATAGTGATTCCATTGGTAGGATTAATCATAATAGATTCGATTTCTTGAATTTGGGTTTATTCACAACATTGTCATGCAGGCTTGAAACAGCCTGCTGTAACTGAATAGGCCTTTAAAAAAAAAAAGAGTTTAAAAAAAAAAATTATTTTCACAGAACGTCTTATAATTATATTTCTGTGGTTAAATTGTAATGTCTTTTGTAAGAGAGGGCGCTACAGCAAAATTGGAAAAAATAATTTGACCTGCCCCCTGATCAAGCTCTCTGAAAGAGTGGACGGGTCTTTCTTTTCGCAGCGGAATTATCACCTTTTGTTGTGGATATTATCAGATTCTGGAATATTTGGAGAATCTCTTGACTGTCATAGTCAATCGATAGTACAATATTTCGAAAATTCTGTGATTCTGATCGCATTTTCAAGCCGCTCCGAAGCCAGACGACACACCTTTTTCTGTCACTCGAAGATCGACAGTGCAAGGGCCGCCGTGTGCTGTGTGCTCAGCCCAGCCGCGGCACAACAGTACGGTGGTACGGTTTGCTGTGTAGCCAAGCGGCTCCGTCAGATCACCTGCTTCAGGCTTCAGCTAACTAGCTCGCGCTCCCCCTGTGCAGTGGACTACCCGGTACTTGATTGGAGAAGATATCTACATGTAGTGGCACTTCATTGAATACACTTTCATATTGTTTGTGTTCATTGAACATAAAGCGGATTAAACGCAAATTTTGCAGTATTTTTTCAATCAAGTGATACTTTTAAAAGCCAACGTTACTTTGAACTTTGTCTTTGCCTTTGTTGAATTTGCTAAATATTGATTGTGGAAGGAATTCATATTTTTCCAGAAGCAGCAGCCAGGCACAACTTGAAAATGGCAGATGAAGATTTGCTCTTCGATGATGTTTATGAGCTCTGTGAGATTATTGGAAAGTAAGTTGTGAAATTGATGTTTGAAATCCATTGCAGTTGATTGTCAAAAAAGAGAAATTTGTTTGTGTAGCCTAGACTAGACTATCTTGTTTTTAATGTGCAAATTTAATTAACAATAACATTATTAATAATTTCTACTCGAGTCACCTATGCCATGGACAATGTTTTTCCAGCAGCAGGATTTCATACCTTTTTTTTGTCCAGTGCTCTTGAAATTTTTCTCTTGTATCATTTTTTCCAAGTTTTTGAAGTGTTTGCAGCCAGTGCAGGAGTGTAACATAATGTGTAGATCTAGACCGAAGTGTTCTGTCTCTAACAGTCGTCATTAGCCTCGTATTTTGGTAGGGTCGGCATGAAGGAGGAGTGCCGACCCTATCAAAATACAAGGCTAACGACGACTGTTAGAGACAGAACACTTCGGTCTAGCGTAGATCTAGACATGTACATTTGTAAGTATCATTGTACAATAAAAAGAGTCTTATTCTGAACAATGATGATATTCATAATTGATGTCAAATGATAGCTACATCTCCATGTAGCTATCTTAAAGATGACTCTGCATTATCTCTATAAAATACATGCCTGTCGCTTGTACTCCATGCCCTCCAATTGAAGCCTACATACATATCATCCACTGCAACCAATCGCGAGGAATTCGCTAATCTCCGAAAAGCGGAGGGACAAAACAGAGAGAGATGACTTGTAAAAAAATTTATGGCCAATCTGATATCCTTTACAGTAAGAGTCCGTGTGAGATTCTATAGTATTGTAGACCTCTAAATTTATTCATAAAAAGGATTGTGAATGTGAATTTATTTGTGTTCCTATGCTGTTATATTATTTGAAACTCAAAGATGATTGCAAACTTATATTTCTACATGTAATTGCAGTATTAAATTTTGTACTGACTTTAAGTTGATTCTGAAGAAGTTGAAAAAAAAAAATACAGACAGGCAAACATGTTAGAAACACTCCTCTGCTATTACTACAAGAACTACTGTAACATGCAGACTGTAACTGTAAGGTTACTGGTATTTTTGTTCCTTTTAGCTCGTGATCTTGTTCTTGTAGGAAAACATAGTTACAAATATTTCTTCAGTTCGATTTGCTTGAACAGTGTATTTTCAAAAGCATGTACATGTAAGTCCTTCCACAACCTCTTTTTTTCCCAGAGGCCTGTTTTAACCCATTCGTGACAGAGGGTTCACATTTTGTGGTTTGGTCTAATAACTTTTGATGCAGAACCCTAAAAATCATACCAAATACATGAGCAGAAAGAGCAACAAATTTTACACATACTGTGCCCGTTTTCATTGCATCAATATTTGTTGTTTGATGCTGAAATTTTTTTAAAGGAAAATAAGCATTAAAATCCTTAAATTGGCAATGCGATGAAAATGTTAAAATTACTGTTTTCCCTGCAAATTGGCAAATTTATGACTTCTCATCATACATTCTGTGGTTGTGTGTCAATTTATATTTATTTCAGATACATGTTTTATAAGAAAAATGTAGCAATAAAAGAAAAATGTTGGTGTTGCCAATTTGAAGAATAAAAGCTGATCAAATTAGGCTTTAAATAATTCCTGTCACGAAGCAAATCAGTGCCAAAATGTAATTATTACATTTACAATAAAAGTACATATACCAGTACATTAAGTAGAGTCTTCTACTACATTTGTAAGTAATACAGATCCTGCAAGTGTGCATTTAAACACAGATCCCTGGATTAAAGTTCGCCTACATGTACATGTACATTGTGCATGATGTGTAATCTAAGTGGAGTCTTTTCAGCACCTTATTGCAATTTAGGCTTATTTAAGGACATAATCTGTAATCAGAAGCCCACTGAATGCAGTCATTTATTTGAGAAGGCTAGAAGCAAACAATGGTTTGACCTTTCACTCAAAGACAATGCTAATAGCTTGGAAGTTTAACCTGATACTATAATCTACTCAGCACAGGTCAATGGGTCTTATCTGCAATTTATTGTACAATGGACTCATATTTTACATTGTGTAGAGTTGAATGTAACAGAGACCCCCTTCCCCTCCTCAAAAAAATGAAAAATTAAGATGAAAAATAAATAAATAAAATAAGAAGACTAAATATGAACAAGAAAAAAAACAAAAAACGAACAGAACTGACAAGATAAGACTAAAATTTCAATTGTCTGGCTGTTCAAGCAATGGCTTTTAAAATCAATATGATGACGTGATTTGCAAATTAAAAACACATCTTGTGGTGAATACATATTTCCTGAATATGTATTTTATGTACTGTTTTAAAGTTTACCTTGTAATTGATTATAAATTGTAAGCACCTTGAGCACCCTTTGTGGTGGATACCAGTACATGTACGTTGCACAGTTTGAAATGTCTTTATTATTATTATATTTTTGCTTTCACATGCACTAGACGTGTACAATATATGTAGCTTATACAGCCTATATGTAAATCTTGTGCACATGATGTAGATCAAAGTAAATATAGACTATGTACTTTACAATGAATAAAAAGTACATGTTCATGTACACCTGTACCCATGTTATGCATGTACATTGTAGACAGATACATGTACATGTACATGTAATGTTGATATTGGGTCTGCAATGATATGCATGAGTGTACAGTATTTGTATGCAGGGTTCTCACTAGAAAAAAATCCACACATGGTTCCCCCTCTGCACAAAGCGCGTAATTTTCGGAAGTTTTACGGAATAACACCTAACGTTAGGTGTGGCAGCAGTATATGCTACAGCAAAAGGATGAAAAATACTTCTTGGTAAGCAGGAGTTGTCTACTAATGGCATTATAGTAAAAATACATTGCCAAAAAGCAAAACAATCTGTGGCATTTATCATTATTGTTAGGAATATACACTCCAATATTTTTTTACCCTTGTTGCCACGCACGGTGCAGCAATTTCACACATGGTTCTTCCTTGTCTGAAATCCTTTACGCATGGTATTGGAACCATGGGTGTTATGTACTGGCGAGAACCATGCTTGTATGTTAGAGATCTTGAAAGCGTATTGGTACATGCACACTCAATTGAAAATCTTGCAAACTCTTAATACCCCCCCAACATCAACAACATCAACAACAATAACAACAAAAATCCCAATTCTTAGAATATTGTTGAGTCGCATATCCTCAAAACTTCTGGTGTTCTTATTGAGGTCGCATCATTTGGAGATATACATGTAGTATAGAAGGAAATGACTGGCCTGGGTCCATTCCGGAGAAGTTTATTGACCCCTGAGGGTAGGCAGGTGTAAACCCATCTTTAGAAAGGCTGAGTAGTCAGGGAATGAAAAGGAGATTATATTTTGTCATTTGAGCATCTTGCCACTTGGATAAGTTTTGGTTTTAGTACCATATTTTTTTCCACAGTACATAAAGGCATGTGCAGCTCTACATGTACATGTAGCTACATGTAGGCTTACTCTTGGCTAACATTGATAAAACATTTCATTTAAAAATTTTTATACATTGCAGCCCTAACTTTTGTTATTAAGAGAATATTGGTGGATGGTTTATACAAATGCACATATATGTACATGTAGTTCCGGTTCCTCAAATTTTGCGAGTGTTAATTTCAACAATTATTATTTATTAAACCTTTCTCTAATTTAATGTCCAACATTTTTTTGAATAATTGTAAAGTACACCTATAGTCAGTAAACTCACTCTGAACATATTCTGGCACTATTTTACTGTTCAAAAGTTATCAAAAGGCAGCATACAGACTATTGTTTGGTTCACGTGTACTGTAATGTGAATGTTTCACAGCTTTATTAAAGACATTGGTTAACATTGTTATGATTTAAAAAAATCTTGTTTTGTTACTTGAAAATGGGATAAACATAAGGGTTATAGTGTAAAAAGACCAGTCTGAAAGTTTCAAAGTATAATATCCACAGGAAGTATTTTTAAATATAAAAAATGTGAACCAATGTTTGTAAAACATACGAGGGTCGGTTGCAGAGAATACAGATAAGGAGTGCGCATGCACGTATGACTCACCTTACCGTACTGTGTGTATTGGCGTATCATGCGGCGGGAGGCACATAACGGCATTTTCAAATTCAAGCAAAGTGGTCCTCTTAGTGATTGTCTCGTGAGACGAAGGATAATAAAATCGCCGTTTGCGTCTAACTTACACTTTTTCATTCCAAATTATGGTTGGTTTCATGGTTTTTGAGTACAAATACAAGAACTCATACACATGTTTCATCTTAGTTTGAGAATTTTTAAAATCAGTTACTCACAAAGTTAGCCAATGCCTTTAAAGATCTGTCCAAATTGTCATTTGCAGATCCATAATTAATATCTGAATTATCGTCTTGTTCATTTTCTCTGTTAATTATCCTTCATGATCCTTTCTAGTCCTTCATTTGTCCACAAGTGAAATTCATGTCAAGTCATTCTGTACCACTTATCGAGGAAATTAAAATTAAATTATTAATTAATTTTTTTCCGGGGCTACTTTTTGAGCCCACCTGCCCAAATTTTCTACATTGTATAACAATTTACAATGAACCCTATGAGAATTTCAGGGGCTCTTTTTTAGTTTTTCAGGGCTCTTTTTGGCATTTTGAGGGTGAATTCGCCCAGAGCCCCCGTGTATTTTTTTCCCCTGGAGGAAAAGATTATTTCAATTTGTGTACTGCAGTTGTGTAGGTCACTCCAAAGGACCGCTTGTTTGGTAGTCCACACAAGGACCAAAGTAGAATTATTTCCGACACATTAGAGATCTTTCACCTGACATTTCCTGCAGTCCCACGCATAGACATCCGTGTTGTCTTGAACTTAATCGTCGCTTGCTCATGGTCTTGGCACATCTGAAATGCAGCAGGATCGGGATGAATCATCAATTATCAAGTCCCGCTTTCTGAAGTCATTCATTTCCTTTGTACCTAACCAAGTGCACATTGATCTGGTCTCATATTGTAGTGCAGGATTTGTCCAGGTTCCCCTGTAAACTAAACACTTTCATACTGCGCTGTTCTCTTTTAAACTGGTATAAAACTGGAACATTAGGCTATAGGTGCACTAAATGGAAGAGGTTCTCTCTTCTTTGCTTTAGTATCTCAGTGATAGAGTTGGAAACAGAATTTGATCTGACCTGATTAGTGCATCATCTGCCCAGGTTTCTCCTCTACATGAAAATTGAGTGGTTTGTCACTTTGGGTCTTGGGTACATGTATTCCATTTCTGTTTGGTATAAACTAGAACATACGTTGTACATGTATAGGCTACATTCTACCATTTACATGTACATTGTACCAGTCGATACATGATGGGGCTAACAATGTTAATGGTTGTTCTGTCACATTGAGCTTGAAAAACATCCTTGTTTGTGCTGTACTAGTAATAAGAAGGGGTGGGGAAATATGGGTTTTTATGAATTGTGTATACCCCTTGTTTTTCATTGTTATTTTTATTGCTTAGTAGTCCTTTTTCATTACTTGATTTTAATGAGCATTTTTTTTTTTCATCCCAGGACCGAGAGGTACACTGTAAAATAGTCAGGTTACTGATTTTGTTATCCTGATCATCTGATGAAACGAAGAATTGAAAAAACAAAAACAACTATGCTTTGGTTGGCTGCTCTTGTAGGGATTGTCACATATTTTAAAGGGTAAGTCCACCCTATAGAAGTTTCACTGTTTCAATAAAAGGAGATAAATTTGAACAGCATTTTAAAAAAGAAGAATTGCTTTTTACATAACATACTGTGACTATGGGGTAAGAAAATGTGTAACTTCCAAGAAAATTGAGAAAATGTGAAATTTCATGTACAAAGTGAATGGACACCTGCTCGCATATGATGTCATCAGTGTTGCCAATTTGCAGAGCCGAGAGTAATTTACAAGAAAATGTAAATGGGTGTAATTTTCTTATTCTTTGACCGATTTTGCTCATTTCTTTTTTTAAAATGCTGTTGAAATTTATCTCCTTTTATTGAAACAGTGAAACTTTTAGGATGGACTTTGCCTTTAAGAAACTTTGATTAGATATTTAGGTTTTCTGGTTCACTTCTTATCAAAGTGAAGGAAACTTACATACTGTACATGTACCTTTGTACTAGACTTGACTTAAGAAGCAGAACATGGAAAAAGATGACGAAACCAGGATGAATAGAATTTTAGGAGAACGATGGGAAGGAAAGTTCATAAAATGATAAGAATAAGGGTATTGTATAATGAATGGAGATGACTTGAGGCTCATCAAATAAGCCTTCAGTCATGTGTCCACAATTGATGTTTTTGAGGGGTGAGGTAAAAAAAAACAAACCCTGCGAGAGGAATGGGAGAAGAAGAGGGGTTCGGATTATAAATGGAAGCTCAGTGAATGACGATTTCTATGGAGTAAATGCACACAGACCTAAGGTCCCTTCCCAACCTTTCCATCTTGGCTAAGAAAATAAGGTTCCCATTGCAGGTGCGTTGGAATTAATGTTAGAAGTTATTAGTTTGCGTTACCTTTCAAAACCTGTTATAAAGTACATGTAGGCAGAAAACATCTGTGCATATTGCCTGCATGTGGGCTGCATTGCACTCTACATTGCTTTTTAACCCATAGCAGTACAGAGCTTTCTTGAGGTCTAAATTAATCATCTTCAATCCTCAAATTTGCAACAAAAATATTTTTTTCCATGCTTACATAGCTTGAAAAAAAATAAATATGGATATAACATAAACCAAAATGAAATATAATTGAAAAATTTAATCAGAAATTGCCAATTTGAACATGGAAATAGTGATTATGTATTATTCACTGCATTGCCAATTTAAAGAGTTTAATGATTAGTAACAGTTAAATTGCTCTAATTCGAGAACACCACACCATACGGCGATGGGAATGGGCTAAAAATTTTCAGTGCATTTTTCTCCTTCTGCTCATGTACTGCCCAACATTCTGGACCAACAGATACTGCAAAAGCGTCTCCTAAAGGTGACACTGTACCTCTACGGGTTTGAACCGGAAGTGTAATCCGTTGTAAAACTGTAGTACAGTACCCATGGTACAACCACAGTAATTTGAACATACAGTGTATACCATTGAATTACCATCCTCGTTCCATGAGTATCATAGTACTCTTTTACAAGGAATTCTTTGACGGATAGGAGTACATACATTTAGACAAGTACATGTCCTTCTGATACTACATTGTACATGTACATGTAAACCCATGTGTAGATCACAATTTTCACAATCTGCTTAAATTTATATTTGGAGCATACATGTACATGTACATGTACTTGTATTTAGCAGGGAAAATATATACATGTACAGCATTGAACACTGAGCAGCAAAGCTCTGAAAGAGATTTGCAAGATAAAAAGTATTTCGTTCAATTTGTGGGCATTTTTCTTTTTCTTTTAGATTTGTTATTTTGTTTAACAGACATTAGGGCTTACATATGTAGATTTAATTGTAGTTGTGGTTCTATACTTCATGCCCTCTTCATCCATGAAATGATGACTATCTAAGCCACAATATGCACATTTAGATTACCGGTTAAGCACAGAAATTTGGTCTGTTGACTGCCAGAAGGGCATTTATACATATGAATTTTCATGAGGATTCAACACTTTTCTCTCTTCAAACAGACATCAATAAACCACACACACACGTATGTGTAATGAAGGTTATAGTGCATTGAGTATGGTAGGCAGAGTATTATAAATACAGAAGCTGTCAGAGAGCCCGGAAATACCATTAATAATCATCAACGTATTACCACGCTACATTTCCTGAACAGACGGGGGCAGCTTAATCGGTATGAGGGCTGATACTGGCTGGGACTACGGGGCTGGCGAGCTGCCTGTGATATGTGTTAACTGGATTAACACTGCAAAACGCATTGAGACATACATTGTAAATACAGAAGCATGTGTGTTGTACATGGGGCCTACTTTGGTAGTTTTCTCTTTTTTGAGAGAGCGGGAGGAAGAGTGTTAATGTCAACTTGTATAAATTATCTTGTATGTAAAGTATGTAAAGTTACTTTTGGCCCCCATGTGTTGTACATGGGGCCTACTTTGGTAGTTTTCTCTTTTTTGAGAGAGCAGGAGGAAGAGTGTTAATGTCAACTTGTATAAATTATCTTGTACATGCATGTAAAGTTACTTTTGGCCCCTAGACCTAACTATTAAAGGAGAATGAAACCCTGGGGAAAGAGAGGATAAAGAGAAACAATTTTTAGAAATTACATCAAAATCGGTTACAAAATGAGAAAGTTAAGAAAGTTTGAAAAGTCTCGATTTATTTTTCAAGGTCGATTCTCAAATTGGCAAATGTTGCTTCAAAATGGCAGGTTTAGAAGGACAACTCTCCAAACAGATGTTTTGTACACAAAATTTCACATTTTCTCCATTATCTCTAAGGATGCTGCTCATCTCTTTGTGATGTCAAATACATGTATTTTTCACATACAGGTACATGTATCTTGATGATGGAAAGAAATACACAAGGGCTTGGGGCGAATTTTGCCCCCGAAATACCCAAAAGAGCCCTGGAAAACTAAAAGAGAGCCCCTGAAATTCTCATAGGGTCCAATGTAAAATATAATACAATGTAGGAAATTCGGGCGAGTGGGTTCAAAAACGTAGCCTTGGAAAAAAATTAGTTAATTTTTTTTCCCAATGATATCTCTCTATCACCCTCTTTTTTCATTGAAATTGCTTTTTTCCAGGTTTTCATTCTCCTTTGGGCTAACTTGGCCTCACTGTTTTGACCAGTGGTACATGTACATACAGTGTATGTACATGCAGATTCTATAATACAGACCTTCATATACTGAACAAGCATAAGTATCTGTTTACGTCAAGGTGTCTAGGAGTGTATAGAGTGAATTCTTAAAAGTGCTGAGGAACTGAGTTTTATAAAAGAAAAAGCATTCCATAACACAATGGATAGAGCACTTCTAGAATCTCTCCACATTGTTAGCAATTACTTTGCCTGGATATGCATGACTGTTCTCCAGCAAGCATGGCCAGTCATTCACATCATTGCTACCTCAAATACTGCCAGGTCAACATTATTAACATTACATTATTATTTTGTGAACATAATACCACTTTACAATTTTGCATATTTTGCAGGCCATATAACTTACATATTACATGTATATGGACCCCAAACCAGAATTGTAGAACTTAGGGTAAGCACTGTTTACATGTACAATGTATATGGTAAATTGATCATTTGAATGCCCTTTTTGCACTCAGTACATGCAGACTCTGCAGACACTGCAAAAATTTCAATTTTATACAATAAACCTTGAGTTGTAGGAATGATTTAGGAAAAGTTGATCAGAATAAGCAAAGACAATCTGATAATACTACTAATATGAAAAAAATAAGGGTGCAAATTATACAATGTGTACAATACTGTTATGCATTTTTTATTGTACCAGTACTTTGTACCTGCGTATGTGCAGGCACTGTTTTTCAATAAATCTTTTTTATGTCAACCACAGATTTACATGCACTAGAGTTACGACAATGCAGGCTTGTACTGTGGGCAATGTGCATTAGCATTAATATATTTTGCTTTGTGTCCAATATGGTTTACAGTGCACATGTCAACTGTGTGCATGTGAGCCTCCTTGTACATTCATTGTTCTGATTTATTTACACAATTGAGCACTGTGCAATCTATAAATGGGGGTGTATCACAGAGCACTTACGACAAGCTGGAAGACAATACCAAGTGTGTACATGTGTGGTGGAGTGGTACCCCGTTATACTGCTATAGATAGTGCATCATATTGGACCTGCAGCAGTAGCAGCTATTTCTATCCCATGATTAATGGCACTCAAATGAATGCCAGATCACTGTTTTATCGTTTTGTGCAAATGAATTTCTGTGGTCAGTCCAGGCTATAAAGAGGATTAGGTGCTTTTGGCCATTGCACAATGACTCATGTGTGATACACATCTCACTGCATTGCAGAATATTACAGAGCTTTTTATGCATCAATTTCTGTTTCTCATAAAGCTGGATATTGTAGTAACTTTAATCAATACAGATGATAATTGTTTATTCATTTTTTGAATTTTATTTGTTTATTTATTTATTTGTTTATTTATTTGTTTATTTATTTATTATTAACACATAATTTGCATAACTTTGAAAAATTTTGGAGATGACTAAAGTCACTAGAATCCAGGTGTCCTTGAATCTGCTCCCACCATACATGTACTGTGATGTACAAGTACCTAAGCATTGATCTATTAAAGGCATTGGCTAACTTTGTGAGTAGCTGATTTAAAAAATTCTCAAACTAAGATGAAACATGTGTAAGAGTACTTGTATTTGTACTAAAAAACCCTGAAACCAACCATAATTTGGAATGAAAAAGTGTAAGTTAGACGCAAACGGCGATTTTATTATCCTTCGTCTCACGAGACAATCACTAAGAGGACCACTTTGCTTGAATTTGAAAATGCCGTTATGTACCTCCCACAGCGTGATACGCCAATACACACAGTACGGTAAGGTGAGTCATACATGTACGTGCATGCGCACTCCTGATGTCTATGCTGTGCAACCGACCCTCGTATATTTTTCAAACATTGGTTCACATTTTTGATATTTAAAAATACTTCCTGTGGATATTATACTTCGAAACTTTCAGACTGGTATTTTACACTATAACCCTTATGTTTATCCCATTTTCAAGTAACAAAACAAGATTTTTTAAAATGATAACAATGTTAACCAATGTCTTTAAAATGACTCATATAAAATCTTGGTTACTTGATTGAAGAGAATGAAGAGAATACTCATTGAAAAAAGAGATTCCCCATTAACATTATGTACATGTACATGTACATGTGTGTAGCCCTTAGTGTAGGGTAGACCTGTTAATCATACCAGTTGTTTCTCCCAGCTCCCATGTATTTTTTTTCATTGCAACTTAATGTAATTGTAAGGTTCATTTTGGTGAATTTAGAGCTTTTTAAAAAGTAATTTATTAATTAATTTATTAATTAATTTATTTATTTATTCATTTATTAATTAATTTATTTATTTATTCATTCATTTATTTATGTATTTATTCATTTATTTATTTCATTTATTTATTCATTTTTAATCATTCATTCCGTCATTCATTTATTTATTTTTTTTTTAATTTATTTTTTTTTCTGACTGAAATTATTCTTGCATTTTTATGAATAGCTGGTATAGAGACTGGGTTGCTAGACTACCATACCCCAGCCCAACTCAATTTATATGAACGTTTACATTAAGCTTGAGCAATGACTGAGTTGGTAAGAAACCTGGGGGCTGCCTTGGTTCTCTCTCAGTCTTATGAATTGTGACTTGGGGCTGGTGAGGGCTTTCACTCATTCTTATGAGCTGTGGCAGGTAGAATTGACAGGTCAGGGGAGAAACTATTCATTCCGTCACACTAGTAAAAGTAGGCCTGGATTCGTTCCCATGGTATTTAGTAAATCGGAGCAGGAGAGTAAGAAAAAAAAAATGGATTCTTTCTTGTACATTGTCTGATGTTTCCTTCAAGCTTCATTTCTCTCCGATATTCAAGTTACGAAGTTGTCCAAAATGGATAAATGGGAAATTCTTGACTAAATATTATGGAACCTGTACATTAAGAGAAAAGAAGATAGAATAGAGAGAGGGGTAAACTTTAGTCAAAGCTGTTCTTGGCAGGCTAATTTGTAATGTTATTTGCAACATTCATGCTGGCAAGTCATCTGTGAATGGGCAATTCAAAAGTGTTCTGGAAGCTGTGAACATGTCAACTTTAAGCATACCAATACCCTTAATGGGTTGAAGCCTAATCTCTGGAAGACATACATGTAGTGCATTACACCTCCTCATTTTATTTCTGTAAAATGAAATAAACTACATTTGGTAGAAGGCATTGTTGCCCCTGAAACTCTACAAGGAGATTTTTGAAAAAAAAAAAGCCTCTGTACATTGTATTTCTCTGGAGGAGGTTTTCATACTTTTTCTGATTGAGGCTTAAATGTTGGTAACCTTGTTCACTTTGGCTTGAAAATGCTAAATATGCTAAGATGTAAAACAATTAAAAAAAACACAAAACATTAACATTATTACTTTTTATGCATGCCACCTCTTTTCATGTCTTTTCATTTGTAGTATAGGGGCCTGAAAAAAAAAGCTTACTACATGGGAGATAGAATGTGATGCATGATGTACATGAATGGCAGATTGCCTCTTGACTGCATGACCAGCTAAGCATGCAAGTATTAATTAAAGTTCAGAATATGGCATAGTGTATGGTGAGGTTAAGTTGAAAATGATGAAACAAAATAAAAGCATTGATGGGGCTTTGTTTACTGGAATAAGTTCATGTAGCCCTGTCCTCTTTCTGAACCTGTGTTTATGCTTACAAAATACAATAGAATCCTGAAACTCATGTGGCATGCCAGAAGAGGAATTAAGACTTTCACAAATTGCACACTATGGTATCATACAGGTCAAAGAAAACATTTCCACAAACTTGCAGTGTATTTTGTTCAGATGTGGGGGGGGGGGGGGGGAGGGGGAGGAAGAACCTTGGAGGTTTTTTAAGGTGTTTTTTTTTAGTACAAGATGAATGGCAATGATGCAACAAAGGACTGCATTTAAAATGTCTCGTACTCTTATTCACTTGCTTGTTATAAAATGCGCTTAACCCCCCCTCCCCCCCCCCCCGGGTTTCCCACCTCATATTTAGCAAATGTTTTTATATAGTCTTAGAAATAAAGTAATAACAAACATGTAAATGTCACATTGAGTCTGTGATTGGAGACAAGTCCCACAAAAATAATTCATTCATGTAGGTTCAAGTCTGTTAAGATATTGCTCACTTTATGTGTGTGTGGCATTTTTCATCCAAAAAAAGAAAAAAAAGAAGCAAGTATGCCATCGTTTATATTGATAGCAGCTGCTGTCATATGTTTGTAAACTGTGAGATAAGGAACCAGAACTACAGTACTCTGGAGATAGCCATGAAAACGTTAATCCATATCTCACAGTTTACAAGCATGCATGTACATGTATTCTGAGCTACAGAAACCATGTTCACATTTGTTTTTTTAATTTTCAGATTTGTTTGTAAAGAGGAAAAGGCATGTTAAAGTTGATTTCTACAATGTACATTACATGTAGTTTGTCATCCATGTTTTTTAAACAATGTGTGCACAGTGAGGTCAACATGTTCAGCAAAGATTCCTTTAAAGAAAAAAAAACAATGAAAAAATTCACAAAAACCCAGGGGTAGGCACACAGCTAGTGAAGGCTTTAATCAGCACAGTTAATGATCTAGCAATTAATTTCCCCAGACTCCAACTGAAGGTCTTCATCTACATGTATCTGTTGTGTTTGATTGCTGATTATGAGTATGAACCTACACATGTACAGGTACTACTGGCATTGCAGCACACCTAGTCTACTTGACATGCCTGAAGTTCATATTAAGCCTCATAAGTAGGAATTTTGGTAGACATCTGAGCACATTAACAACACTAAAATGGTCTCTATGGCATTCTTCATAGAACTCTTTGATCTACATTTACATGTACATTTGTAAATGTCCCTCTCAACCCAAGTGTACCAAATGTGTGTTCACACTATGAACATGGCGGACAAAGAAAACGGACATTTGTAAATGTACATGTAAGTTTGTAAGTGCCTACACAATCATGCATTTACTATGAACATACATGTAACTGCTTGCCTGGTTGGTTGCTTGCAACTTTACTCACAATATTTCACAGGGTCTGTGATGAGAGACTGCTGTGACTCTTGCATTTTTTTTTTTTCTTGTACATGAAGGCTATCTGAATACGGTTAAATTAAAACCGTCCTATGATAGACTGTTTAATAAGCATACACTAATTAGCAATCAATAGGCACCATGGTTCGACTGATTGCAGAATTGCTCACACACATGCATCATACACACACACACCCGAACCCCACTCACTCGCACACTCTCGCTCACCCACACACAATACCCACTCGCACTTGTGACAATGTATGAATCATTGCAATCAAGGTCCTGCAGAGTTTACAACTGCTGCTACTGTTGGCAGAAGTGACAGTTTTGAAAACCATGATGATTTTGTAGTTGAGTAGGATGATGGAAGTGTGTTGGAAAGTGAGTTGCATCGTGCAATATGAGTCATTCCTGTATTCATGCTTGTATTATACCAGTGTCCTGGTTATGTTTTAACCCATTCATTATCAAGCCTATCAAGGAATCCAAGATCTTGTGGTCGAATGTAGGCATCTAGTGAAAATCTATTGTTAACCCATTCGTGACAGAGGGTCCACAATATGTGGTTTGGTTTAATAACTTTTGATGCAGAGCCCTAAATATCATACCAAATACATGAGCAGAAAGAGCAAACAAATCTACACATATTGTGCCCAATATTTGTTGTTTGATGCTGAAATTTTTTAAAAGGAAAATAAGCATTAAAATCCTTATATTGGCAATGCGATGAAAATGTCAAAATTACCGTTTTCCCCTGCAAACTGGCAACTTTATGACTTCTCATCATACATTCTGTCAATTTATATTTATTTCAGATACATGATGTTTTATAAGAAAAACGTAGCAATAAAAGAAAAATGTTGGTGTTGCCAATTGAAGAATAAAAGCTGATCAAATTAGGCTTTAAATAATTCCTGTCACGAATGGGTTAATGAAATACTGTATGCACCACATACAATATTTCGAGCCATAACAGTAATAAAATCTTTGAACTATTCCATTGTTTGACCATGTTGTATATATGTACATGTACATGTATATGTACCAGTTTCATTTTAATATTTTTAGCAATAAGAGTAAAGCCCCCTGCACACTATACGATCCGTCTGCGATCCAATTTTGGAAAAATTTGTTACAGCATTTGATATGAACTTTCAAACATGTAAAATCTTAATGCCATGGTCAAAGTTCCGAATATTCGTATGAATACTAAAATCGAAATTCCAGGCTATTGTGAGCCTCCCTGTAGGAATAAAAGCGAATTCAATGCCGAATTGTAGTGACGTCACAGCAATCTTGCGATCGGCTATGATTTGAGGCTGATTTACAATGTAACCTTTACTCAGACTAAAAGGCTTGCAGTTCACCAAAATTTCGATTTTAATGTTCCTATCATTATCTCAAACTTCAATAAGATGATTTAACTTGTTTAAGCTTTCATATTTAATGCAAAATGCCATTTGTTTGAAAATCAGATCGCAGTCGGATCGCATAGTGTGTGGCGGGCTATATGAATACTTGTGCCATTCCATTGTTTTTCCATGATTGAAATGTTTGCTCATTGCTGATATTTCATGCTCTTACTTTTATTACATGTATGTACAGGTGTACTTTGGGATTATTTTATCAAATTCCTCTGTGGTATTACATGTACGTTGTACCTCAGTCACCTATGTATAGTCACTCACAGTTTTGTTTTCCCTTGATTGAATCATTTATCGAATTGCTCTATTTTTGAACGAAGATGAAGCCATAAATGCAGGAGATACTCACAATTCAGTATTATTCTATGAAGTATGTGTGAAGACCTGCTCTCGGTATATGTACATGTACATCCAGAGAAAGAGTTATGACTCTGGTTGTAATATTTCATGCACTGTCATGTACTGTTTGTCATCTGATCAATTCACTTCTCCCAAGAAAGAAGACCTGGGTCTAGCTTAGTTTGCAGGCACAAACCCTGGTCTGTTGAAACACGTTTATAGAGGTCTGAGTAGAAGACTAAAGGAGGTCAATGGGGTTCGTATACGATATCTCCTCCGGACTATTGACACAGCCAGGAGGCACTTTGGCTAGGCTTCTCTCAAGACGCAATGCTTTTAAATGAAGCGTCAATTAGGGTCTGTGCCTGCAGACTAGGTCTAGCTAGCTGCATGGGGAGTGAAAGCTCTATTGACTTTGAGAAGTTCAAGGGTGGATCAGAAAACTGAAAAAGCTCTCCATATTTGGTATAATCTGACCTCTGACCCCTATTTGTTGCTAGTCTTTGCATGACAGACCTAGTTGATGATATCCCTGCAAGTAATTTTATTTGTGCAAAAATGTAAAGTCAGATATACTTGTATCCGCATGGTTTCATAACATTAAATTTGTCTCCTACAAAGTCATTGTAAGAGGATATTTTTTTTGCTACACATTACGACATTGAGGAATCTTGTTTGTTTAGAAGGTTAGATTAAAAATGGAATGCGATATAACTCCATGCACTTTAGAATGTAAAAGAAGAGATGAAGCACTCACAAAGAGCAGTCTTACATGTAGATGAAGTTTGAGAGAAATGAAATATAGTTTGTGATGCTTTGCAGTAGCCTGAAAATCTGCCACCCAGATTGCAAAATGACTGTCTTTGCAATATAAGAACCTACTTGAGCTATTCACAAAATCATGTTTGAGTCCTAGACTACTTGCTGCATACTTGAGGCAATATGAAATAAATATTCAACCTTCCCCTGAGGTCAAAATGTAGACCATTCACCTGGCTCTGGGAGGAACGTCTCTTCAAGAAGGCAAAAGGCCCATTTACACCTGCTTGCTAAAATCGTGAACTTAGAAAACCGCGGACTTAGTGGGGTTTTCGTAGAGTTAGCAAGTGTAAATGCAGATCGCAGAAAGTCTGTGGTTTTTGTCATATGGGCAATTCCACAGTAACTGACGTTACCAAGATAGAGTACTAGTGGTATTGTTTATATTGTAGTTTTGTGAATGACACTTGCTTCAGCTTTTAGTTACTATAGATAAATAAGTTGATAATGGGGAAGAAACACATTGACAGTTTTTATCTCAAACTGCATTTCTTATCACACAGCAAGCGAAAAAGGGGCCGGTAACTGACGTTACGCAAAAAGGCATGGAAAATGATGGTGTCGAATCAAATTTGCATATCTCGTATCTCAGACTTGTAGGGATTATGTCATTCACTTGACATTACACCTACATGTAGGTTCCTGGGAAGAGATGTGCAAAATAATGAGCCATTTGAAGAATTTGTTTTAGTGCCATGAAAAATTTACTGAAGACATGTTGGTAACTGACGTTCATTACGTAACTGATGTTACGCTTAAATTCAGCGCAGATTTTGCACATTTCCATTAGTGTTTCATTCATTAACTTCCCAAAATCTGTTAAAGTAATCCATTAAAATCAATTAAATGAAAACAGATCTGAGAAAAATGAGGAAATATCAGAATAAGAGGCATTTAAAGCACTTTTCCCTGATCATAGTCCCATATTTGCAATTTTTTGCTTGTTTACGTTATTCTCCGTAAGAAGGTCGAATTGCAATTTTTAAAATTTTAAATGTATATTTGTAACAAAAAGAAGACTGTGTAGTGATTTTAGATTTTTATTTGGAATTAACAGGGCACAGTGCGACTTCAAATTTTGAGCTCTGTGTCCCATATGTTGTGGATTTGCCCATATGAGAAACATGGAAAGTTAGACAGAGGAGAATAGAGTGAAAACAAGGAATAACAAAGGAAGGATAGAGATATAGATAATGGAAGTATGAAAGCAGAGAGAAACATAAGGAAAGATAGAGACGGATAGAATTAAAACAAGGAATAAGATAAAGAAGGATAGAGAGAGTAGATAATACTTTATAGAAATATGAAAACAGAAACATAAGGAAAGATAGATGGAAGTATAAAAACAAGGATAGTTGGATAGAAAAGATGATTAAAAAATAAAACAATTTACGTATGGAAATATATATATAGAGAAGGATAAAAAAGAAAGTATTTGGCTGTAGGGGTAGGCAAGAGCAAGGTATATAACACAGGCCCATTTAAATCAGGTAGTTTTGTATGGGGAGTTTTCATTAATTCCACAGTCTACATGACAAGTGTAAATGGTGTGATGAAAAAACGCAGAGAAAACTAGTGTAAATGGGCCTAAAGACGAACGTCACAAACCAGATTTCCTCTTTCCACACAGGTGGTGGATACGTGTAGAAACTGAAATTGAACCGGAGGCCTGGAGCATAGTAAATTCCTCATTCTGTTTGGTAAATAGTGCTAGGAATAGAAAAAGAGAATAAAATAGTGAAAAAGAACAAAAAAAAAGAATGAGAGGAATCATATATGATGTGAATCCATATTTCATGTCTGCATGCATTCATTGTCAAAGCAGAGGACATTACATGTCAATCATAGTGCATTACCAAGTTTTGCTGCCAAAGGCGCACCTTTTATGCCACTAACATGAATCTGGTAGAGTTTTTCTGTCATGCAGTTCTAATTGCCTGCATTGTATGCTGTATGAACTGAGTGTGACTCAGAGGCACCTCAAAATTTAGGTCCAGGAACCCTCTGTCTCATGTAAATTCCCATTTTGAATTAAAGGAGAAGTCCAGACGATTTCATTAAAATTACACTATAAAGCTTAAAATTCACGACAATCGATGACAATGGCATTTATTCCATTGACGAAATGGTTAAAGTATGATAGATATTCTTCGATCAAGTGCCTACCATTCCGTGCCTGCTTACATTAAGGATCGACCGAGTTAGTGTATAAACTTGTTTTAAAAAGATGAGAAAAATTGATGATATGACTATGATGAAAAGAAATTCCATGTACTGTATGGAGATAGAATGAGTACATGCAGCCTAGAGTATTTTAAGGCAATGAGATTAAAATCTAAATTTAGTGGTACAAGCTTAGTAAGGGCAAAGACCCCTGAGATAACATAAAACACTATACCCTGCCTGTAATATTGAGATGTACTGTATCTCTGTTATGTAGAACCTTCATACGCGCTCCTCCTAGAGCTATTATTAAGTTTCTCACCATTACCAAATTATAAGAATTACTTCATAAAGTCTGCAGGTGCATTGATACATGTTAGAGGAAGGTACATGTATGATTGAGAATTGTTCACAGGTATAGTAAGGTGTGTTCCCACATGTCATGGTAAACGCAAGAAAGAAAAAATGTGGCGTTTTTAGGTATGATGATTTGGAGAGTGAGGACGATAAACCCAAAAAAGGTCCTACATCTACATGTACATTTATGTGTGCTACATTTTACATTTTTAAAATCTTGTGTGATTAGAATTCTAAGAAAATGTAAAGTACAGTACGAATGAAACAGATACGAAATGAAACTGCAAGTTACATGTACTTTTCATATTAAAAATCTCACTTTTCTGAAAGCAAATTACTGTACATGGATGAAGAATGAGACAAAAATATTTCTGGCTTTATACTTGTGAATTAGGTTTGCTGAATAGGAATATCCTAATAAATGCAGACCTGTGCACAATGTTACAGATTGTAATTATCTGGAGGATGAATCAGAATGATTAGTGTATGTGTGATGTTGCAAGCTGCCACAAATGTCATATGAAAAAGTACTTTTGCAAAACTGAGTGGCAATCAATCACTCTAATAATAATAATTTGGTCAATTACCTTCCAGAGGATACGTGCGTTGTATTGGTATTATTAATTTTCTCTAAATTGGCAATGCTGATTGAAATATTATGGAATGCCTGCTCGCGGTACAAAAAAAAAAAAGAGAAACATTTCATGATATGATTAGAGGGAATCTGATGAAAATTGCAAATAAACTTTGAAAAATTAAGTTCTACTTGTAAAGAATTATGTTAAAAGTAGAGTGAGTGTGTTACGTGAATTTATGCATATAGATTTCATTGTTCATGCATCCCACCTTGGCCACCTATCAAAAATTTGGTTGCATCCTATGTTTAGTGAGGGAACTCGATTTCTAGAAATTAGAAATGGGTACTTGAGTCGCGAACACAAATCGTGCTCACGATGGGTGGTCTCTCTGGATGTCGTATTTATCGTCGCGATCGGAGTTCCTGAAACCATCAAGCCCATGCCCAGCTGCAAGTGACCCAGCAGTGAAGGTCAAATCTGGCGGGCTTATTACTTTTTATCTCATCCGGAAACAGGAGTCCGAAGTTCCCAAACGAAACGCGACCGAAGTCGCGTTGTGTTTATTGGCACGACTTGAGTCGCCGATCTCCTTCAACGGGTAATCAAATCCCCCTTTTTTGGCGGAAACCAAGTCCGGTACGCTAGTTCGGTAATCAAGTCGCCGTCGTGTTTAGTGCTGTAACATCACGGTTATTTTCAATTCCGTTTAACGGGGAGTCAAAACCGAACGGTTTTCGGATAAACGAAAACATCACACCTTTGCCAAAGTTGCCGCCTATTGAAAGTAGTGCTGTCAGCCGGTCTGGGATCGGGATTAAATCCCGGCGGCCTCAGGCCCCGAGACGGTTCCAGTATCAATCGATTGAGACCATATCCCGGCAGAAAAAATAAATAAACAACTTATTTATTTTGGTTGTAAACTTTAGTAATTGTACTTACAAAATACCGTGCGAGAGAGCTCATGTATAGATCTATTTGGCTTTCACTGCGATTGTATTGCGCAATAATTCGCTGCGCCGTATTCGTGTTCGTTTTCTACACATAGCTGAAGACACCAGCGAACGTACATGGTGTAACGGTCAACGAACGTTTTTCTAGTGCTGTGGTAACGGCACTACGAAATTGTTGCTTATTTCAGTTGTCAGTGAAAAGTTGCAAAGATGAAATCCCATAGACTAGTACAGCATTTTCTCTCGCGGAACTATTATTTTATACATGCTGAAGGTATCGATCATTTTTAATTCTCAATTTAAAGAGTATGTACTTTTGCTGCACATCGAAAGTACATGTACCGATAGGACATATCAATGATTAATGAGGCGATCTCTATGGGCGATTCCCGATCTTCAAATTGGCTTCGAAAGCTCTGCTCATGGTACTTTTTGCGGAATGCACATATTTTCGTGTTGGAGGGCGATCGCGAGCCAGTAAACAAGTGCGCGTTACGTTACTTACATCCGAGTGTACTACGCTTGTGCAGGGGCAATGAGAGGCGCGCATACGTGTTTGAAATACAGTACGGAGGTGCTGCATCACCCCCGTGCGCGCCACGACGTACGAGTGACGTGAGGGATAAATCTTTCGGTGATGAGCTTATCAATGGTTAGCTGACGTATCACTAGTAAAGACATAGCATCGTAAGTCTTGGAGTTGATTTATGATGACAATTAAGTCAGAAAAACTTGAAATATTACAAGTAGCTACACAAACAATGTGTAATCCCTGGCTGACAGTAAATCTCCGTTTATCCGAAACCGTCGAATTGAAAACGGTTAGTGGCATGGGCGGTCGTTTACCGGACGGATAAACGTTTGACTACAGCACTAGTCGTGTTTATCAAGGGTAACGGGTAAGCTAGTTCGGAACTTGGGTCGCTTATTAGCCCTCTGTTACCCTCAATAAACACGCTCCTAGCTGCATCCATTTGTAACCTAACTTGGATGGTACATGGCTTGCAGAGACCAAAGGTCAAATGAGGTCAAATGTTACAATTTACAGTACCTGCATGAATGATTGCACAAGAATGCGGTGAGACCCATTATGGCTATTCATTGCCTTGTTTTTAAAGAGATTACAAACAGGTGTATAGAAATCTTGAAACTGCTATTTTATGAGATACACCGTACATGTACATTACATTCTAGGGCCTGCATAGGTATGTTGGACTACAGTACATGTAGTATGTGTAAGAACGAATGCTGTTTAACCCATAGAAGTACAGAGCTTTGTAGAGGTCTAAATTAATCATCTTCAATCTTCAAATTGGCAACAAATATTATTTTTTTCCACTCTTACATAATTTGAAAAAAATTAAAATAGATATAACATGAACCAAAATTAATTATGATTGCAAAATTTAAGCTGAAACTGCCCATTTGAACACGGAAATGGTGATTATATATTATTCACTGCGTTGCCAATTTATGGAGTTTAATGATTAGTTACATTTAAACTGCTCTAATTCGAAAATGCAACAAGATATTGCAATGGGAATGGACTCAAAACTTTCAGTGAATTTTTCTCTTTCTGCTCATGTATAATGTGTAATGCCTAGCATTCTGGATCGGCAGATACTGCCAAAGCGTCTCCTAAAGGAAAAACTGTACGTCTATGGGTTAAGGGTAATGTTGGGGAGAGAAATGTGCACCCTGGGGCCCCCAGGCAAACAAGGCGGAAATTGAGTAGGTGGTTTTAAAATTAGATTTTAGGAAGTCATCCCTTACAGCTTTCTCTCTGGTTCTACTCATTAATCTGATTAGTGGGAATGGCCCCAGTATTACAAGGCTTCCTATAATTGGAGTATTTATTTTGGGATATTTTTGTATTTTTTTTGTATTTTTTTTTATTTTGTGGGGGGGGGGGAAAGTTTATTTCTAAAAGTAGCACCATTTAGAGTTTGATGTGGTGTACAATGTGCATTCAGGGTTCCTGATTTCAAGCTTCTGTTTGTGGATGGAGGTGGCATGGAATAGTTCATTCACTTGACCATAGAGTATTATTTAATTTACTAGACAAAAAGCAGCAAGCGCGTAAATCATTATGCGAATGGCATTAGGATCATTTGGAGGGGCCGATGAGCACTCATTGTTGTCATGATATCGATAACACTGTTGCATTATTCATATCTATTGCGCGTGTCAATTTTATTGTAATACTTTGATTTATTGCGCATTTATTACGCATGCGCTATAGCTGATGAGCATAATGTATCATAATGTGTACATGTACAAATGCATGCTACTCGTTGGAAGCATCTTGCAAAATGAATCATTCATTTTTTATCATGAATATGCAGAAGTGCTTAGGTAGGCCTTAATCTCATGGATCTGGACAAAATGGCGGAGCTTAGGGGCCTGCGCTTGACTCTCCACCAGAAGGTTAGGGTTTGAATCCCAGTGGGGCACCCTTACGTCTTTTGGCAAGACATTTATTCCATGTTTGCCACTCTCCACCCAGGTGTAGATGGTGACCCAGTATGCTAGAATTTTACACATTTGGCCCCGAATAAGCTACATGCAGGACGCGCGGAATTGTGATGGAGCGCCATGAGTGTCATTGTGTGATGGACTGGAGCACTGTAAAGAAACCACTAATATCATTAATATTGTATTGTAGCTGATGTTTATATCATTTTCAAGAATCTATTTACATGCACTTGATGCTAGTTGAAATTCATAAGCAAGTTTCTTACCCCCTTTTGACTCAAAACAAAACTTTGTTTTGTTTTTTGTAATTTCAAAATAAATAGATATAGAAAGTTAGATCGGGGCAATATCTTTCCCATTGGTGAATTCATTGTAGGGATTACCCAACAATTCACAGTTCTTGACCAGCGCGAATTCAGTAGTATTTTGATCCAGTTTGTCACCTGAACTGGAGATACTGTAATCTCTAAAACAGAATACTGTCATGTCAAGTTCAACAAGCTCAAAGCAGAAGACGTCAACACACCTTTGCAATGTAAGAAGGGTTATTGTATCTGATTGTTAGAGCCAATTTACTGAAAATACTCTCTCACAAACATATCAAGAGTATTTGTGGCCAAATTTACTTAAAATGGAATTCTAAGAAAATTAAGATTAGCTTGAAAAAATGAATGTCACATCAAGTGTGTGTACTGTACCAGAAGCCATGTTAGGAAGTCAACCATCCTCATCGAGGTAATTGGGTTATTTTAGCTGATGTGACAAACAATTCAGAACACTTTGAGTCACTTATTGAACTTTATTACCATAAATGAAGGTTAACTTCAATCTGATGAAATGCTCTTGCATCAAGTTCACTGTGCTTATTGCAGAAGATGTCTTAAGACATCAACCCTCTCTCCTAATGTAAACAGGGCTATTGTGTCTTGATTGTTGGGGCCACCTAAGCAATTAAAGGGATCTGGTAACTTTGTGGAGGCTTGATTTAATAAATTGTCGAATTTTGATGTCTGTGATGTATAAAAATGTTTAGAAGGATAAATGAATAGCCAGGAATATAAAGGTTTTGAAATATAAAATGTTATTACCTTATCAAGATACCTATCACTGAATTTTGCCATTTGCCAAACCAACCTGGGCTTTTGTTGCTGAATTACTCCATGGTTTTAACACAAATTGACTCATTTGCAAGGGCTAAACGCATGTATGTAAACAGGAATATTGAAACATGTTCCCTCAAAATTCTTCTTGCTAGAACTCAAGGTGATCCATGTATTTCAACTTTGAAAGATAATAGTCGAATTGACTTCAATGAACTCATGGCAGAAGACAAGTTCTAGAAGTCAACCCTCTCTCCTTATGTAAACAAGGTTATTGTGTCTTGATAGTGAGGGCAGTCCAACCAATTAACACAACTTGACACCTCTTCTACGTCTGCTCAGAGGTCGGTGGCAACATGCTAACCTCAGCGAGCATGCTGGGTAAACAAGCGGGACGCTAATCAAAATTGCATTGGGAGGTTCTGTCACATTATCCCATTATTATCAGGGATACAATGTGCATGTGTTTAGTAAAGTGCATGTCGTTAGTGTTCCTGTCAGTTTACGGTGTTCAAATCACTATTTTAGATCAAGAACTTGATTGATTCATGAACATAGACACTATGTAGTTTTACTTAAAGGTAATAATCAGTAGTGGGAAAGGTGACGCTTTGAATATTTAACTACTAGTACTTTGTTAGGTGGAATGAAAATTACTACATGAACTGATGTAGAATGACTAATTTCGAACATAGTTGACGTTTTTTTGAAAAATATTTGTTTAGAAATGGCTGAAATATCAACAGAAGATACATGTACGTCGAGTTCTCAGCGTGGGCCCGTGTCGAAAATTCACATGTTTAAACAGTGTGTGCAAACCGCTATGCGCTGTTGAGCCGAGAGCATCGGGGTAGGTGGTCCGTAGCGAGGGTATAAGGTAACGGTTGATATACGATCATTTGAATTGTTTTACTGAAAATCATGGGAAATCGTGAATAGAATACTAGATTATCTCACTCATGCATCTTTTCATGCAAGCCGAACAATATGAGACTATATTTGGGCAGTTTCATGCCAACTTTCATTTTGCTACCATTACTGTTTATTACCTTTAAAGTGATTACACAATGGTAATTTTTTTTTTGATATGTGATCGAGAATAGAATTCTAAAAACAATAACATTAAAAAATTGATGATTTTCAATCAAAATAAATGCATTTTGGCAAATTTTCTCATAAAAAGTCATGAGTTGACCAAAAAAATTGAGTATAAGGTATGACGTAAAAGTGGGTACCCAGTTGAAACTGGGACACAGCTGAGGGGTCAAAAACATCCTGAAATCTTACCACATTTGGGGGTTTCCTTGGCAACACGACTTAAAAAAAACATAGGCATATGATTTTCTGCTAATGAAATCATGCTCTTTTAAATGAACTAACATTGTTTTAGCATTGGGTACCCCAGGGAAAAAATTAATTATTTTTTTTCCGGGGCTACTCTTTGAGCCCACCCACCCAAATTTTCTACATTGTATTACAGTTTACATTGGACCCTATGAGAATTTCAGGGGCTCTTTTTTAGTTTTCCAGGGCTCTTTTTGGTGTTTCGGGGGCGAATTCGCCCCGAGCCCCCGTGTATTTTTTTTCCCTGGGGTACCCCCTTTAGAGAGAAGCTTGAGTTCTAGGAAGAGGTACATGTACAGGTAAATGATTATAAGCTTTCTCAGTCTTTTCATGTCAGTATGGAAGAATGTCATAGTAAAATGTCTCCTGAAAAGGATTACTCTTCAAATGTCCTCATATACATTTGACAAGAAACAGCTAGCTTGTTCAGCCTGAGCATTGTGTGTAGTCCCATATACCTATTTCAGTGTTAAATGCATGTGCTTTGCAACAATATGGCTTTGATTTATCATCATTGGGATGATTTCAAAACCTGAAGGTACAGTATGCATCAATTTTTAGTTAGTTTATATAGCGTGTTTACACAGTGACTTGGCTCGGGGGTTCAACACGCGACCCGTGCTCAACACGGCAATTTTATGTTGTGTAAACGTGATCAGTGTGATCCGCGAACCGCTTTTTTGATCTGCCAGAATCGTCGGTTTCAACCCGCGAGCCGAGTCAGACTCGTCTATTTTTTTTTGTGTAAACAGAAAGCCTAGGTCAAACATGGAATAGCCGCATCCGGTATCGCGCGAGATAGCTCTCTTGTCCTTGCTATGCCCCTGCCTTCGCTCGATTTCCCTAGGTAAAAAATACTCTTTTTAGGGATCGTGAAATTCTACTCTTGCTTGTAAAATTGTTTGTGTGGTATATCACTGTTTGGTATTATCCTTGCATTTATACTTATTCTTCTATATATTTAATATAGTTCTTTCACCACGGCAGTTTTATAACTAACGTAACCCAGCCTCATGCACTTTTGTTGTGAACGTTGTGGAAAAATGTGGTCGGAGGCAAATTTCCCGCATTTGTGACGTTAATTCTACTTCCAGTCGTGATCTGCGGGCCATGTCGAACTCGCCTTTTTCGTTTCGGTATAAACATGACCACAGTTGCCCTCTTCGCAGCGTTCAACCCTGCTTGAGGATTCAACACTCGAGCCGAGTCACTGTGTAAACACGTTAATAATCACATGGACAAGCAAGTAATTACGCACCTTTCACCTGCACACCTGGACATCCTCCATTTAGCATGCACACACACACACAAATACATCTGCAAGCAGTACATCAGCAGTGAAGGAGACAGATTATTCTGAAGAAGAAGTAATCAACCATTGGATTTCAGATGACCAAAAAACTTCAGACTTGCCCATCCATTTACACCAAAATTCATTGGTTATCATAGAAGACCAAGATAACATGAAAATCTATGACATCTTTTGATGGAAGTAAAATAGTTAGGGACCATAAATTTACTTTAGGCTACCAGTCAGAATGATGCATGAATATTATCTTGTTATATGTACATGTGGTATGAGGTAAAGAAGTATCGTGGTATGGCAGATGTTTTTTGTAAATATCATGCACATAGTTTCTGATACCACAACATGATATCACCCCATGAAATAGAAACTGTCTATGACAGTCTGTCTGCACTATGCAGGCATGCCGGAAGGGTCCCAGCTTAGGAGGGCAAACACTCTAGGGGGGAGGGGGCCCCACCTCAAATGCTTACTACCAGCATACAACGTACCCTACACCCCCCCCCCCCAAACAAGCACATTTCTCTCCCCCTTTTTATACATACATGTATTTCTTCATATATAAAAGTACAAGTTTAGATGTTTTTCAATTAAGAAAATACTCACTGTTATCAAAAATTGTTTCCCATCATCTCTCATCACTAGTACTGAGACATGACTATATGTTCACAGCTTGTAGCATGTTAGGATGGCGTGAGAGACTAGAGACCGGGCATGGCAATGGGAGGGTTATGAATGGCATACTAGTAAATTTTGGTGATGGGGCCGACAACCTTTGCCCAAAACTCAACTCATCGGTTTCACAACTTTGTCCGCGCGAGTTACAGTTTTGGTGGTGAAAATGTACAGAAATTTAATATTCCGGCATTGCCCAAATATGAAAAAATACGGGTGCCCTTATGCCAGTATATGAGGATATTGAGGAGGGGGGGGGGGGGGGGCAAAATAATCCCCCGAATGAAGCAAGCATCTGCCCCTTTTTCATAGATGATTGAATTTCTAAATACTGAGAAACATTGCTTCTAATTACTATACGAGGGAGCGAAGCAACCAAGTAAGAAAATTTTGATTTTGGAATGCTGAAAGTTTGCATTTTAGAGCACTAATCATGTCAATATGCTTATTTTACATGGTTGTATATGATCCAAAAATTCTTTTTTTTTTCTTCCGAGGGGGGGCCCTTTGGGGGGCCCTTGGGGGGGGCAAAAATCGATTTTGCCCCCCCTCTTGAATGATTGGAGTGGGAATTGCCCCCTGCCCCCCCTGCTTCCGGTGCCTATGGCACTACGAATGCACATGGGCATGTAACATATCTCTCATTGTGGTCAAAATTGTCCTATCTTTTGTCTAGATTTCCCTTCTAATGGAATTGTCATGCCAAATTGTTTACCTGTAGTTTCACTTGTGACAAAAGAAGAGTACCGTCTATCAGTCCTGCCAGGAAATGTTTTTGTAAGATGAGAATTTCTAATTCTGGGATGTTGAGAGATAGAATGATATTGAGAGATAGAATGAAGTGATTTGAAAGTTTTAAAGTGATTACACAATGGTAAAAAAAAATTTGATATATGATCGAAAATAGAATAAGAATAACATTTAAAATATGATGATTTTCATTCGAAATCAACGCATTTTGGCTAATTTTCTCATAAAAAGTCAAAGAACTGACCAAAAAATTAGAGTATGAGATATGACGTCAAAGTGGGTACCCAGCTTCGCGCATTGCAGTTGTGCTGTGCGCTAGACTGGCAGTATGTATTATACCTTGCGCGCATTTTGCTAGAAGTGCGCGACAAGGTACCCACTTTGACGTCATTTTGACGTCAAAGTGGGTACCCAGTTGAAATTTGGTCACAGCTGAGGGGTCAAAATATCCTGAAATCTTACCACATTTGGGGGTTTCCTTGGCAACACGACTTTTTAAAAAACTTTAGGCAGATGATTTTCTGCTAATAAAATCATGCTCTTTTAAATGAACTAACATTGTTTCAGCAGTGGGTACCCCCTTTAAGGAACATTCAGTAGATATCAGAATCTTATAGATTTAGTCTCATAGAGTAGAAGCTATATAATGGAAAAAAAACCCAACAAGAAGTGAATAAGAATATCATGCACACATGGGCTATGAATCAATAACATTTTGGAGCCTCTCTCCATTACTCATACATGCTACATGTAATCCAGTGGTTTATTCATATACTTAACCTTCCTCCCCCACCCCCAAAAATAAAAAAAAATAAAAAAGTAAAATTATACTCTAATCATGGTCCAAGATGTAAAAAGAAAGAAAAAAAATTTCCATTTGGATTCTGTCATTTCATATTGTGTTGAGATTTTGCACATTACGATATGTCCGCATTACCTCGTTATCTAGTTTCCCTATTATTAAAATTTACCCATTTAGCTTGTACTCTGTCTCTGTGTGTGTGGGGGGGGGGGGGGAGGTATCCATCTCTCAACCACAAATCACTCTCATCGTCCCCAACTTCTGTTTGCCACTCGATTGCCTAATTAATTGCTTTGTGTGCGCCATGCATACATCAATAGAAATAAATCAATTTCATTATTCTGATGGTCATTAATATTACTGGGAACTAATTTCATGCTCTAGATTAGTCTCAACGTTTAGGCTCTGATTTGATTGGGAGCAGCAGTTTTGTACAGAGGAAACTGGATGTTTGCTCCACCAAACTTTTTGTTTGAGATACAAGCTTAGAATAGGGTTATATTTGGTGACAGCCCACTTCACCGAAGGCCCGCGAGACCGAAGGCCTGCGAGGCCAAAAATAGCAAATTGTAATCTATGATATCACATCGCTCTAACCAATTCCTGTGCCAGAAGGAAGTTTAAGAAGTTTAAAGAGCAGCGGGACCTCCGGAAACGAGGACTAAACATGCTAAAGGAGACATAATTATTTTATATACTGATAGCGTATTATTTGTGATGAAGGAAAATACAGTACGAGAAAAGTCGGCCTCGCGGGCCTTCGGTCAAGTGGGTGGACCCCTTACATTTGGGGTGTACTGTAGGTGGTGATTTATAGGGGTTGGAAATATGGTTTTCATTTCAGGGCTGAGGTTAAGAACTAAATAGGGAGCTTTTGCAATCAAGCACGCGACCGCTGGTCGAGCTTGTCGTGTACGCATGCTCAGATCCACAAGAACAAAAATCTTTTGCATGTGAAAATGATCAAATCCGAATAACACCCATCCTGTTGAAAACAAGAATGGTTCTTGGCCAAAATTGTGTCTGTTCTCAATGTAAAGTAGGATTCAGCTGAGTAGCCTGACAATCGGCGATTAGTATGCAAAATTTTTGTTATTGATATGGATTTGAGCATGCACACGCGACACGACTGGTGGGCGCATAGCTGATTTCGAAAGCTCCCTATTATTGTAGGAAGACAGCAGAACCCAAGAGTGATTGTCATAAACCTACATGTTATCATAATACCCATGCACATGGATGTGCATGATGTTCCTTGGCTTATCTCCTTTGAGAAGATGCCCCCAATCCTTTATGGCATTATCACACATCCAGTCTAGTATAAAAGCTACTCACTCCAGCAGCTCTGCCTGACTGTGCAACACACATTAGTACCTTCTAATGCTATTAGCGGTGTCGTCCAGCAACTGTTTGTGGCAAGATGTAGGTTTGTTTTTCCTCACCAGATTACAGGCATCTGGGAGGGTCTTATTATGCCTGGTTATTGGAGCCAGTACAGACGTTGGAGGGTGTTAATTGATCGTAGAGGTTGCGCCACACTGAACTGTGCTTCGGGCTTGATGCGGAACTTTTTCCCCAGCTCGTGCCCTGGCTGCCGGTGATGCGTGTTATGCAGTCGATAGGGGGTGGTTGTTGTGTGATGTTAGAGAGAGAGAGAGAGAGAAAGAGGGGAAGGAGAGAGAGAGAGAGAGAGAGGGAGGGAGGGAGGGAGGGAGGGAGGGAGGGAGGGAGGGAGGGAGGGAGGGAGGGAGGGAGGGAGGGAGGGAGGGAGGGAGGGAGGGAGGGGGCCCTGAAATATGGTACAGTATGAGGGTCAATGTTATTGAATAACATCGTTACCAAACAGAGCCTCATGGAAGACCACTGTAATTAGTGAAATGTACTACCCGGTAGCAATATCAGAAATAAAAAAAAAATGAATGAGTGAGTGAATGAATGAATGAATGAATAAATGAATAAATGAATAAATGATATAATAGATAGATAAATACATTTAGATGAATAAACGAATAGACAAATAAGTGAATAAATGCAAAAATGAATTAAAATGATAGGATTACTGATACAGAGAGAGAGAGAAAGAAAGAGAGAGAGAGACAAACGGGAGATAAAATCTAAAGACATGAACTGAGAAAGAGAGAGATGCATACATGAAGATATGGAAAGAGAGAAAATTGGTAGTGGAAAACGAGACTCGCATGAGTGACCTTTCCTCCAACATGGGAATTACTGGCGACAACATTATGAGAGGTTGAGTTGATGAGTTTTGTTTCGTTGTAAGACATGTAGCTCTTCTGTCTTCACAGCTGAGTGAATTGTAGCATGTAGGTTTTAAAGGTAAACTTTCACATCTCCGTGTTCATATCAAAAGAAGCCCTTCATATACTATTTCACAAACTAACACGCCATCTGCATTTGAATTAATCTTCAAATCGAACAGGTATATATAGGAGTATGCACGGCCGACCAGGTAATGAATGCACAGGGGCACATAAGTTGCTGTAATTCATAAATTCTCTATTAGCCAACATTTGAGAGAAATTTTGTATTCTTGGTCATGGCTTCAATTTAGCCCTGAGAATTATCTTTTAGTATAAAGAGCATCCAAGATATGCTATTTTTTCAATGAAGATATCAATATTTTAAATTGATTTGATAAAGTTTGTTTATAAAAAATTCAGCTTCGCAATTAGAAACTGATGCATGCTTAAAGGCATTGGCTAACTTTGTGAGCAGATGATTTACAAAATTCTCAAACTAAGATGAAACATGTGTATGAGTACTTGTATTTGTACTCAAAAACCCTGAAACCAACCATAATTTGGAATGAAAAAGTGTAACTTAGACGCAAATGGAATTTTTTATTATCCTTCGTCTCACGAGACAATCACTAAGAGGACGACTTTGCTTGAATTTGAAAATGCCGTTATGTGCCTCCCGCCGCGTGATACGCCAATACACACATTACGATAAAGTGAGTCATACGCGCATACGCACTCCTTAATATGTCTATTCTGTGCAACCGACCATCGTATATTTTTCAAACATTGGTTCACATTTTTGGTATTTAAAAATACTTCCTGTGGATATTATACTTTGAAACTTTCAGACTGGTATTTTTACACTATAACCCTTATGTTTATCCCATTTTCAAGTAACAAAACAAGATTTTTTAAAATCATAACAATGTTAACCAATGTCTTTAATTGAAACCAAGGTACATGTACATACATACATAAAGTGACTAATGTTTATAGCAAATTAAAGTGAGTGAATAAGTAGTTGTAAATTGAAATCATGTTGCAAACTTTCAGTCATACCATATTACTACCATTGACCCTAGTTCATTGTACATGTATGGTATACTGAGTGTAGTTGGATCTACCCTATGTAAAAAGATATTATGAGAACATAGCAGATGTTCATCAATACAAGATTGGTCGACTGATACAGTGTTGATGTTTCCATTCCATTGCTTCAAAGGCAGAAAAAGGATGAATTAAGGCTTGTTCTGATATGAGGAGACAAATCCCTGCAACATTTTTAGTGTCCAAGTCAGTTCTAAAAAAATGTCGCCGAGGCAGGAGACATTTTTTTTTTGTAGTCTGGTTGCAAATAGCTGTGGACCTATAATCAAATTATTAAATAGTTAGCACGAAATACATGGTGTATGTTGTCATGAATTTGTCTGTGCAACTTTTGACATAATCTCTTTTATTTGAGAGTTGACGCATTACTGCACTTTCATTAACATAAGTGGAATGGTTTGTCACACCAAGTGACACCATATCTGAACACTGGCTTACAGTGTCAAAATTACACACAGGGATTTGCTTTTGATTAGTAAACTTTCTTACCCTATTTTTTTCATTTAAAAAATGTTGCCTGCATTTCCTGTGTGTATGGGTTGCATGCCCAGTTACATGTACATGTATTTGTGTGCATATTTAATCTTTTTATTTTTGTGCTCAAGCTTTTTTTTTTAGACTGGAACAAATCAAGTGACTTTTAATGCAACCGGCCCATAGCGTCATCTGATAAGATGTTCTAATAAAGTCTGTTAGCTAGGGGGAAATTAGACTCTTCATAAAAGTGCAGAATTGGGAGAATCTCTCCATGTTATTGGCCGCAAGCTCAAAGTCTTGATATTTTGAGATGTAACCAATCCTATGCTCCGAATCAAATTGCCAATTTCATGCCAGTCAGATCAGGTTGAAAACAATGAAGGTCAACGAACTATGTTAAATGGTTCATTACAATGTACCCATCATGCCTCTTCTCTCCACTGCTTTGTAGTATAGTCTCTTCAGACAGCTAACATCCCTTCCCATTTTCTTATTTGGGCTTCAAACTCACCCAATGTTATTGTTAAATTACCTTGCATGTATACATGTTAGTCGGCTTTTATTTCTTTAATCTTATGTCGATTTCCTTTTGAGTACCGGTATTTCAATTGAAATTATTTTGTATGCGCCTTGAGCATCTATAGAGATGAATATATTGTGCTTTACATGTACATGTATAAGTATTGTCTTTTTTATTATTGTTATTTTCCGTAAGATTAACAGAAAAAGAATTGTCTATGTCTACTTTAGCAATAATAATGGATATGAAGTGCCTTACAGTTTTGGTGAGAGGGGTTTCATCACGATCCATTAAAATTTGTTGCTACAGAACAAGGAGCATAAATTGTGAAGATTTTTCAAATGAACTTTAATTATACTGTACATGTACATGTACATGTATGTTTTCCTTAAATATGGAATGCTTTAAAAATTGAAGTGTCATGGAATTTATGTGCAATATGACATGATTGTTCGTGATGGTGTGTAGGTCTTCTAACCATATTTTGGTTGTCTACTGGAGGTGGGCATATTACATGCTCAGATTCAGTAGGGCATTTTACCTCTACACCATGGTTCTCGCCAGTACATAACACCCATGGTTCCAGTACCATGCGTAAAGGGTTTCAGATAAGGAAGAACCATGTGTGAAATTGCTGCACCATGCGTGGCAACAAGGGTAAAAAATATTGGAGTATATATTCCTAACAATAATGATAAATGTCACAGATTGTTTCGCTTTTTGGCAAATTATTTTTACTTTTATGCCATTAGTAGACAACTCCTGCATACCAAGAAGTATTTTTCATCCTTTTACTATAGCATATACTGCTACCACACCTAACTTTAGGTGTAATTCCGTAAAACTTCTGAAACTTTCACGCTTTGCGCAGAGTGGGAACCGTGTGTGGATTTTTTTCTAGTGAAAACCCTGCTCTACACGTACATATGCCCTTCTTGCACTGAGCAGATGATATTTACGACATATTCCATTGAAGTTTTAATCAAGATAAGAAAGCTGCTAGACATTTGCAATGCTTGCAATCCGAAGCACATTAGTCTTAATAAATCTAACCCAGGCTCCTTAACTTTCTAAAGGTCTTCATCAAATTCACTTCGATGCTTTAATACTGAAAGCGGATGTTATAAAAACTCAATTATTGTTGTGCATACGGTAAAAGTACAATTCATATCCTTTCATTTTTCCTGTGGATAAATGAGGTAAATGTAGTGAGCCGGTGAGGCGACATACTTGTATGCTCCGGCGACAATTGCTCTAGGATTTTCTGAGGATCTGTGTTGCAAATCAAGGCTGGTACATATTCCTTAAATACAGGAACATGATTCTGTGACCTATATTGTACATGTCATAGTTATCTATGTGTAAGTCATACTGTTCTTGATGCTCGGGCTAAGACATTTATCCAACTTGTTTGTTGTTTTTAACAATGAAATAGTAGTATTAATGGTGTTTGTAGAGATCAAGCCTTTCTAGAGTATTCTGAATTATATTTTGGATCAGAAATTAATCCTTTAGTGATTGGCTTAAAGACCTTCACGTAATCATTGGTATTTTCAGCTATTGCAGAATGTTGGCATGAGGATTTACTATTTGGGAAATGACGTCACTCTTATGACGACATTTTCCAAATAGTATATACTATTTGTGAAATGATGTCACAGTACGCGAAATCTATGCTCGAAATCTTATATGCCGTGGGCATATACGAGAGCTTGAGTGCGCACCATGGGTAACTCTCGCAGTGTCATGGCTACTGCGTTTGTCAATTTCTGATCACTTTGCAGTTTATCCGTACAACGTTTAGTGCCATAAAGCATTCGATAAGACAAAAACATGCAAAAAAGAACGCTAATTTGATGTGATTTGACTGATTTATTTAAACAAGGTAAAAGTCCACTTCAACTACTTGGCTGATTTACAACGGGGCCGTGTATCAATCAAGAAAAATCAAACAAAATATGAATACATGCAAGAAATATAAGAAAATAAAATACATGTAAAAATACATATAAATCTTGATCCAGAATATAAAACAAATATACTCTGCCATAATTTCGAGTTTCTGGTCAAAACTTTGGGCCTTTGGTGCCTCAAATAGTACCATTCACTTCGGGGCTGCGCCCCTCAGTGAATAGTACTACATGTATTTCGGAGTCACCTCTTGCCCATAGTTTTAACCAGAAACTCTCAAGGCAAAGTATATTTGTATATTATTCCAGAGTAATGGTACAATGTACATGTATTTTAAAAGTTGTGAAAAAATGAGTCGCCATTTTGACAAGAAAAAAGACAAATACATGCATATATTGTATGTGCAAAATGGGTCTAAGCTTTACAAAGAAACTACCTTATGTTATGGCAAGAAATGATGATATTTCTCAGCTTTTGATAGAAGTTCTAATTGAAGTCTTTTCCATTTTATTCTTATTGCAGGGGTCCATTCAGCGAAGTGCGACGATGCATTCATCGAGACACCGGTCAGCAGTTTGCGGTCAAGATAGTGGACGTGGCCAAATTTACATCTAGCCCAGGACTCAGCACAGAAGGTAACTATTGATAGTGATGAGGAGGATGATTGTTATAATATTTTCTTCTTAACCCATTCATGACAGAGGTCCACATTTTGTGGTTTGGCCTAATATCTTTTGATGCAAAGCCCTAAAAATCATACCAAATACATGAGCAGAAAGAGCAAAAAATGCTACACATACTGTCCTCATTTTGGTTGCGTCAATATTCGATGTTTGATGCTGAAATTTTTTTAAAGGAAAATAAGCATTAAAATCCTTAAATTGGCAATGTGATAGAAAGTTTAAAATCACTATTTTCCCCTGCAAATTGGCATTTTTTTGACTTCTCATAATTTCTGTCAATTTATATTCATTTCAGATACATGACGTTTTATAAGAAAAATGTAGCAATAAAATAAAAAAGTTGGTGTTTCCAATTTGAAAAATAAAAGCTGATCAAATTAGACTTTAAATAATTCCCGTCACAAATGGGTTAACTAGTAGTAATAATAATAATATGCTACATTTGTATGGCACATGAGTGCTTTACATGTAATTATTTTCTTATCCAATGTATCTTGTGAGTCCTGCAATTATTATGCCAGCCTCGGTGAAACACACATAGGTCATGCATGGTTCTCACCAGTACATAACACCCATGGTTCCAATACCATGAGTAAAGGGTTTCAGACAAGGAAGAACCATGTGTGAAATTGCTGCACCATGCGTGGCAACAAGGGTAAAAAAATATTGGAGTATATAGTCATAACAATAATGATAAATGTCACAGATTGTTTTGCTTTTCGGCAAAGTATTTTTACTTTTATGCCATTAGTAGACAACTCCTGCTTAGCAAGAAGTATTTTTCATCCTTTTACTATAGCATATATTGCCCCCACACCTAACTTTAGGTGTTATTCCGTAAAACTTCTGAAACTTCCACGCTTTGCGCAGAGTGGGAACCGTGTGTGGATTTTTTTCTAGTGAGAACCCTGAGGTCATGGGGGACAAAAGTAGGTGAAACACCTGTGATTGGTGGAAGTTCTTGTTCATACAATTTACATTTACAATGTGTAAGCATCAAGCTACCTGTAGGATCAATACATGTGTATATACATGTATATTCATGCCAAGTTACAACTCTTGTATGAACAAGAACTTCCACCAATCACAGGCCATATTGACTAATGATGATGATAGTGATGATTATAGTTGTAAGTATACTTCCCTTTCCGTTCCAAAGTTTACCATCAGAGTGGCCAACTTTATGATTAAAGAGAAAACAGAAATTTGTAAGAAACCATTTTGTGCTCCTTTTCATTCTTTACAATTGAAAACTTCTTCGAAATCTTCCTTTCCTTTCCTGTTTTGCTGTTGAAGTTTTTCCAGAAAACTTGATGGTGCCCTTTACAAAAAGTCGGGCATTCTACAGCCATGGTTGGGATAGCCTTTGTTTAAAATGTCACCGAATTTCACAGAGCGATTAGTTTTATTTTCTAAATTTGGATTTCTTTTCGTAAAAAGGCCTCGGGTGAAACGTCCCTTACGAAACTTTTGAAATGGACGATGGTCGCTCTGATAATTTCATGTATTTCCCACTTGCTTCAGTCTCAAAGGACATTGGAAACTTCTTGCTTTAGGCAATTTAAATACTTAGTTTCATTTCCAGACTGGAATACAATTATCTCTTTGCCGGTTCATCCGCAAGTCACCTCTTCTACATTGTACACGTGTAGTGTGTGTGCTCTTTACACTGCAATTTTTCCAGCACTGATAATTCAAAGATTATTGAAGGACACATCTTTTATTTCAAATCACTTTTAACTGATAAAAGTAAGTTTAAAGGATCAGAAAAAATTGTTTCTATCTACATTGTATGATGTAATATTATTGAATTTTTTATGTGAGGTGTGACAATTTTCAACCTCCATATTTTGAAATTTATCTTACAATTCAAAATTGGTATATCAGTCATCTTATATCACAGTCTATTAACAAATACTTACCGTATACATGTAAGTCCTGTAATCTTATGTTTTAATCAGTTCTGCAGAGGTGTACGGAAAGTTTTTATGATGGTTGCTAATATCGGTATTTCATGATCTGAAACTTGAGGATATTTTATTTCATTTGGGGAAATGGCTGGTCAAGGAGACTAGTGGGTAACCCAGAAAAATACGGTATCTCTTGATCAGCTGGTTCAGAGTAAATTGTGAGCAGCCCTCGTAGTTGGACGTTTATTATTTTTCGTGATTCTAAGTACAGGAGAGGTATCAATAGCGAACAGAAATAGAATTGAGAGATATATGAGAGAAGAGATGAAATGATCAGAAATATCTGGTTCCCTGTTATCTCTAGATTCTATTATTTTCACTCTTGTATTTAAGATTTTCTCCATTTTTACCAATTCCTTTGGACATTTAATAAAAATATAAAACCCCATGTAAAGAGCCTACTAGTTTGAATTCCCTTAAGGTTGATATTTTTTTTCATTTCCAGGAAAAGATAATGTAAATCATTATCATTTTAATGAATGCCAACTGAATACATAGCAATTAGGAAAATCGGAAATTAAAAATTGAAAGAATTATTAGTCATTACCCATCCTTTCAATTACATGTATTAAACTTTGTTAACATGCGAAGCGAAAATTAGAAAGTGAATTTGTTATTTGTTATTAAGACTAAAACTATAATTGGTATTGAAATAAATATAGAATTTCCTTTCATCATTATTTTTTAATGAGTTTATTAGATACTCATTTAATATTGAAGTGTATTCAGTAGCACTGATGCCCTTGCATAACAAATTAGGTAATCTTATGGGGTGTTGCAAGAAGGTTGCAATCAATTGCAAATAATTGCTAATTTTGAAACAACCATTCTGATTGGCTCAGGGTCTGCCCTTTTAAGAAGACATACATGCAACAATGATTTTGATTGGCCAGTGACAATCAGTTGCAACTTGCAATCGATTGCAACTTTCTTGCAACACCCCATTAGTCATGATGTACATAATTTTTCTTTTACTTAGAATTTTTTTTTGCTAATGATTTTTCTGTAAGGAGAAACATTGTAACCAATTTTCCATTACCAAGTTCTTAAGGCTTAAAATTGATTTTGCTCTTCTAAAAAAAAAAGGATAACTGTGAAAGCAATGTTTGCATGTGAGAATAGTCATTATTAGTCATACAAATGAAACCCTTGTGCAATCATTGAATATGACAACCTTCAAAATTTTTGCTCAGAATACAACTATTAGCTTCAGTGTAAAGGTTTGAAAGGACAGTAGGTAATAGGTATACTGTACAGAGTCTACAGACCATTATGAATTTGGATCATTGCAAATTTGCAATTAAGAGTAATTATAAGAACAATAGCCTTGACGTGAAGCCTTGCATGATTCAGAATGTTGTCAGGCTTTGTAGGCTCAAAGAGTATTGCATACATCACTCATAGTAGATGTGAGTAATATATAATGACTGTGTAAAAATGAAGGAAGATAGACTGGGTTGATAGACCTAGCAGAGGTGATTCTTTACTCCTCATTAATTATGGATGTCATGGCATCTGTATACACTGTATACCCTCTTCACCTTGTGACTGGCATCAACTTGGGTTTAGATGGAGCATAGACTGGTCTAACCTAAAATGGACTAATTAACAGTCCTGCTAATCAACCTAAAGAAACTTTGATTTGTACATTAAGGGTTTCATATCACTGTGAAATGTGAATAGGATATAAAATTGTAGATTTAAAAATCTTATTGTGAATGGGGCATGGATGATTCATAGAAAAATTTCATCATATTTACCAGACTTTCATACCAAATTGATAGGTGAAGAGAACAAGCAGTCAAATTAGCCTTTCTGAAAATAGAAAAGGACAGTGGAACATAAATGTGAATGGGAAAATGGGATATAGGATTGTAGATTAAAATCTCATTGTGAATGGGGCATGGATGATTTATAGACCAATCTCACCATCACTACCAGACTGTCACACCAAATTAACAAGTGAAGGAAACCAGCAGTCAAAATAGCCATACTCACAGCTCAGGTTCGCTTTAGCAGGAAAGGGGGATGTTTATAGCCTGACATTTTTGCTGGGATCATATCTTATGCAAGAAAGAACAACACATACCAGAGGGGTGTTTCATAAAACTGTTCTTAAAGTTACAAATGACTTTGTGAACGACTTGAATATGAAGTGCCAAATAGGATGCCAAGTTTTTTGCGACGCTTTAACAAAGTGTGAGAGCATTTCCCATAATCTCAATTAAATTGTGGCCCCAAAAAATGACTTTGCAATAAAAATATTCTTAAACACAACCAATGTTAATCAATGTCTGCATATTTCACCTTAAGCTGATGCCATTTATAATGACTGAGCATTCCATTTGGCTTGCCATATTCAAGTTGTTTGTAAAGTCATTTGTAACTTTACAAACAGCTTTATGAAACATCCTCCAGTTATATCGTCCCTGTTTTCACAAAGTCAAAGATACGAGGAAAATCGCAAATATTTCAATCTTGAGTTTTTTGCATTTTTGGACGTCTTTCGCTAACATCTTGAACCTCATGGAGTTTCAGACCGTAATAATGTCTAATTACGTAACTATGGCAATGACGTCAACAAGAATATACCTAGTAAAAGGATTTTCTGTTATCACGAAGTGACGGCTTTCAACCGTCCCGTATGTTTTATATGTGCAGCTGACTTTTGTCACCTCGTGAAAAAAAATAAAAGGGCGCATCTTCGATTTGAATATGTGATGGCGCACAATTAGGTTGAATGCATGCTCATCATCGTCCCATTTGTTTAACATATGCGTGCGGCTGAGATCCGTCACTTCGTGAAAACAAAATCACAGTGGGACCTTGAATTTTGTGTTTTCACGAAATGACGGCAATGTTTACATCTCGTTTTCTTCTAAAATATAAAAGGAATGTGTAAATGATTAAAAATGAACATTGTCCAGAATATGCCCTATACGAGGATATAAAATTCATTCACCCTTCATACATTAAAGAGGTTGAGATTGAGGTTTGAAACTTTGAGAGCAATTTACTAAAAACTAACTTTTTTTAAGTTGCGCGCTCATCTGTCACTTTTTGAAAACGGGGACGATATGTGATACATGTACTTTGTAAAGAAGCAGTTGTAGTACAGAGTCTGATAGAAACAGACACTCACACCGGAATGAATCCATTCGTAACCACATTGTGTGGTTTGGCCCCAATAACTTTGGATACAGAACCCTAAAAACCATACCAACTGCATGAGCAGAAGGAGCAAAAATTCAACACATACTGTGTCCATTTTAGTTTTTATCAGTATCTGTCATTTGATGCTGAAAGTTTTTTAAAGGAATATAAACGCTCAATTCCTTAAAGGGGGTATCCAATGCTGAAACAATGTTAGTTCATTTAAAAGAGCATGATTTTATTAGCAGAAAATCATCTGCCTAAAGTTTTTTAAAAAGTCGTGTTGCCAAGGAAAAAACTTCCAAATGTGGTAAGATTTCAGGATATTTTTGACCCTTCAGCTGTGACCGAGTTTCAACTGGGTACCCGCTTTGACGTCAAAATGACGTCAAAGTGGGTACCTTGTCGCGCAATTCTAGCAAAATGCGCGCAAGGTATAATACATATTGTACAGTCTAGTGTGCAGCACAACTGCGATGCGCGAAGCTGGGTACCCACTTTTACAATGTACGTCATACCTCACACTCAAATTTTTTGGTCAACTCTTGACTTTTTATGAGAAACTTAGCCAAAATGCATTGATTTCGATTGAAATCACCAAATTTTTAATGTTATTCTTCTTAGAATTCTATTCTTGATCATATATCAAAAAAAAAATTACCATTGTGAAATCACTTTAAATTGGCAGTGCAATAATGTAGGAACCATAATTATGAAGTAACTTATTGGCCACAAATTGTCATCCAAATTGTTATGGTGTAAATGACAAAAGGAGGTGAACTTGATATTTGGAGCAGTTTTTTGATTAGTTAATTTGGGAATGTATGTAACAAGAAGTTGGAGAAAAATTTATTAAGTCACCATTTTCAATTTAAAATACAAAAATACAAAATTGAATACATTATAAGTGTAGAAAGGTAAACATTTTAAAATGTTAGTTTCTAGTTTACAACATGCATCAGCTGGTCGGGCATCTGTTCTCACCCTTCTGCTAGCATGATGAAGCACGGTATCAATGTCAGCATAATGGGACTCTTTGTCATACTTAAGATTTCCTTGGCCTTAAATTCTGAAGTTGTCAAACTATGACTCATAGCCTTGTTATCTAATGGAGATGTGAAAGTATTCTGGACAATGTTGTATTCTGTAGTCTGGCGTAGATCGACTGACAAAATAAGGATACTTGGTGAAAACATCTATTTTTAGATATTTTACTGGCATGCTTGTTACTCAGCAGTCGTATTGTCCCTGTTTTCACGAAGTGACGGATGAGTGCGCAACTTAAAAAAAGTTAGTTTTGAGTAAATCGCTTTGAAAGTTTCAAGCCTCAATCTCAACCTCTTTAATGTATGAAGGGTGAATAAATTTTATATCCTGGTATATGACATATTCTGGACAATGTTCATTATCAATCATTTGCATATTCCTTTTATATTTTAGAAGAAAACAAGCTGTAAACATTGCTGTCATTTCGTGAAAACACAAAATTCAAGGACCCACTGCGATTTTTTCACGTAGTGACAGATCTCAGCTGCGCGCGTGTAAAACAAATGGGACTTGGTGAGTGCGCATTTAACCTAGTTGTGCATGATCACGTGTTCAACTCGAGGATGCGCCCTTTTATTTTTTTCACGAAGTGATGCAACTCAGCCGCACACGTAAAACATACGGGACGGATGAAAGCCGTCACTTCATAAAAACAGAAAATCCTTCTACTAGGTATTTTCTTGTTGATGTCATTGCCATAGTTATGTAATTAGACATTATTACGGTCTGAAATTCTGTGAGGTTCACGATATTAGTGAAAGATGTCCAAAAATGCAAAAAACTCAAAATTGAAAAATTTGCGATTTTCCTGATATCTGTCACTTTGTGTAAACAGGGAGGATATGTAGGTCTGTATATTTGAGAGATGAGTTATTTGCTCTCCGGTAAGACAATAAAATGAATAAAGAAGAAACATATAATTGTATAGGGGAAACAGACCACAAACCAAATCTAACAAATGAAGCAAAATAAACATATAATAAACAAAGCAAACAAACAAACAAAAGAAACAAATATTACAGACAAAACAGTACAGCAGTAGACAATAACAACAACAACAACATACAATAAAAAAGAAACCTACATATTTTGTATAAAAAACATGTGAAACAAAGTAACAAAAGGACAACTTTTTGAGATATCTTTTTTTTCTTCAAAATTTATGGTTACTTTTACTTCTCAAGGGGAGAAAAGTGAACTTTTCTTTCTACAGCATCTCGAATATTGATTGTATTGACTTATGAAATGTTAAATGCTCTATCCCCTTTCGTTAGGATGCTAAGAATCTAGACCTCTGTTAGGCTATGTTTATCATGTCGTATGTTTACAGTGTCATGTTATTGATCAATTCGAAGAGGATATCTCCCTAATACAGAGTAATGATGGCTAGAGGCTAGAAACAGGACATAGTTTTGGTGAAGTATTTTTCCTCGTAAAGGGGCATGCCAAACTTTACTTTGATTGGCTACTTACATGTAGATGCTGTACATGTAGATGTAAATACAATATTTAGAGTTATAATTGTAACACAATTGATTGTAAATTAGTGTTTCTTTCATAAATGAAAGATGTGAATATTTATCTAAGGTCATGTGTTATGAGGTCACCTACTTTTACAGTGCCAGTGCCAGTTTTGACCTAAAATTCCAAGTATTTCAGTTTTTAACACTACCATTGCTTAGCTAAACTCACTTTTCAATCATAAAACAGTAAAGAGGAGTATATTTGCTTTAATTTGGTACAACATATGAAGTTATATGACAACTTTTGACAAAAATATCAACATTAAAAAAAAAAAAAGCACTAAAAACTAAACTTTCCCATTCATTTTTTACATGCTGCGTCGCTTCCGGCACCACCCCTGGGCTGCGTTTCATGAAACCATCATAAATCTAAGTTCATGGACATCCCATTGAAACGTGTGTTGTAGAATTAACAGGCGTTTCAATGGGATGTCCGAGAAGTTAGACTTATGACGGTTTCATGAAACACAGCCCTGGTCTTCCAAATATAAAAGGATGTAACCAAAGTTATATATTACCTATAGCTATGAAACTTTGCAGACTATTAGCATATTAATAGAGCTTTAATATGATACCAAACTTATTATGGTAGCCTCAACGTTTCTGATAAAAATCAAGAAATACTTCAGTTTAACAGCACAAAAATGTAACAGCACCACCCTTTTTGGGGGGTGAGTTCATGACACGTGACCCTAATGCGATAAGTCTCCTTTTTTGGTAATTTCATTTTGCTGCATGTTTATGCTTTAGTTTCCTTTGTTAGAATTCCAAGAAACTAGACCTCTATCAGGCTATTATGATGTTGCATGTTTACAACATTACATGTTATTGATCAATTCTAAG
>CM057169.1:2464117-2559117 GCA_029962745.1 Echinometra lucunter | reverse complement strand
TATTTATTTCAGATACATGATGTTTTATAAGAAAAATGTAGCAATAAAAGAAAAATGTTGGTGTTGCCAATTTGAAGAATAAAAGCTGATCAAATTAGGCTTTAAATAATTCCTGTCACGAATGGGTTAAAATTCATGATCTTAATTAATATTTTTTGATGGATAATGTTTTAGTGCACACAAGAAGAGCAGGGGTTAGAGATAATACATATACATTATGAAACTTACTGCTCTGATAACCTTAAATGTACTCTAGGATATGTTATAACAAAAAAGAAAGAAAAGAAAACATTTGTGACCTTTTTGATCAGCCCTTGTGTTGTCTTCTTCTGTTCCCTAACATAATTTCTCCCCCTCCCAAAGGCATAATGCCTGTATTGGATTGTAAAGAATAGCAGGACGACAGGGAACATGTTATCTCAAAGCTTCGGTGCTTCGATTTATTCGCATTACGACTCACCCCGTAGATTCAATTTTGGATTTGACAGGTCAGTTGAAATTCAATAACTTCTCCCCTGCTCTTCCCTCTTGGCATACTAAGACCCTGCCACTGGTCATGCCAAAGTTTTGCCAATGCTAGCTTTTATTATCAGTGGCCTTCTTGTTTTACTGTATGTAAACATGTAAGGCTCATTCACACTACATATCAGTGCGCAGAGGAGCGTGCTTTGAAAATAAATTTTTTACGACCATTCACACGCAGAAAAAAAAAAAACGATTTTCCAATGCCCACACACACAGCGCTCGGTGAATTAGCGCACTGATTTCCAAAAAGTCCAGTAATGAGTGCGCATTGGAGTGCGCTGAGAAAATCACTTATTAGTACGCAGTTTATGTCCACATACACACACAAAAAAAAAAAAAAAAAAAGTTTTTGGAGTGCGCTTAGAATTTTTTTTTTTAGCGCACTATTTCAGTCTAAGTGTGAACCCCCCTATAGTACCAGAGGAGAGGAAGTTTTGTATTCAAGGAGAAACCTTAATGGCAGTTGCAAAATTGTGAAGTGATTTACTTTGTGTAAGCTCTGTTTATGCTGTACATGAAGCAGAATTGTATTGATCGGTGCGGAAGGCTACAAGTTGAGAGAGAAAGTGAGGGGCATAAGAATGGAAAAAAGAGGTAAAAATTTAATGAGAGAGAGAGAGAGAGGGAGGGAGGGAGGGAGGGAGAATGGAAAGAAAGGGATAAAAGAGTGGGAAAGAGAAAAGAAATTGTGAAGACAAAAATGCAGATAAAAAAATAAGAAAAACAAGAGAAAGAGTTGGAGTTATGATCATATAGCTCTTAACCCATTTGTGACAGAGGTCCACATTTTGTGGTTTGGCCTAATATCTTTTAATGCAAAGCCCTAAAAATCATACCAAATACATGAGCAGAAAGAGCAAAAAATTCTACACAAACTGTGCCCATTTTTGTTGCATCAATATTCATTGTTTGATGCTGAAAATTTTTAAAAGGAAAATAAGCATTAAAATCCTTAAATTGGCAATGTGATGGAAAGTTTAAAATCACCATTTTCCCCTGCAAATTGGCAACTTTTTGACTTATCATAATTTCTGTCAATTTATATTCATTTCTGATACATGACATTTTATAAATAAAATGTAGCAATAAAATAAAAATGTTGGTGTTGCCAATTTGAAGAATAAAAGCTGATCAAATTAGGCTTTAAATAATTCCTGTCACGAATGGGTTAATACTCAGTTTCTAAGCACTTGGCATATGATTAGTATTACCCTGGTCATTGGATTCCATCACTTTTCCATATGTGAAGTGCATCATCTCCACTGCAAGGGGAGCATTGCATTGAAACAGTAAGAAAACCTAGAAATAAGAGATAAGGATGGGGGGGGGGGGGGGGGGGGGAGAGGGGGTGCTGGTCACTGATACTATGGCAACATTTCTTTTGTTGTCAGTTGCAAGAATTGAATAATGTATGCATCAAAGCTGCATTTCTTGAAACCGTCATAAGTCTAAGTTCATGGTCATCCCATCGAAATGCGTGTTAATTCTACTACACATGTTTCAATGAGATGTCCAAGAACTTATGCTTATGCCGATGTTTTCATAAACAGCACCCTTGGCATCTTGGAAGAAGCAGGTGGTACGAGGGGGGGGGGAGCATCTGTTGATTACTTGAGGTGTGATATCAGAGGGAGGCTGTCATATGATTGATTATTAATGGGGGGGGGGGGGGGGGGGGGGGGGGGGCAGGGTGGTCAGTGACACCTTGGCTGCATCCCTTATTCCCTATTAGGGTGTATTTATTGTGATGTCTTAGATCTAAGGGGGGGGGGATGTCATCTGTACAACTGAGTAGACAGCTAGCAGACTTGGAATAGAGCTGGGGAGAGGGGTGGGGGGGGGGGAGCATCTGTTGATTACTTGAGGTGTGATATCAGAGGGAGGCTGTCATATGATTGATTATTAATGGGGGGGGGGGGCAGGGTGGTCAGTGACACCTTGGCTGCATCCCTTATTCCCTCTCTTGAGTATTAGGGTTGTATTTATTGTGATGTCTTAGACTTAAGGGGGGGGGGATGTCACCTGTACAACTGAGTAGACAGCTAGCAGACTTGGAATAGAGCTGGGGAGAGGGGTGGGGGGAGCATCTGTTGATTACTTGAGGTGTGATATCAGAGGGAAGCTGTCATATGATTGATTATTAATGGGGGGGGGGGGCGGGGGGCGGCAGGGTGGTCAGTGACACCTTGGCTGCATCCCTTATTCTCTATTAGGGTGTATTTATTGTGATGTCGTAGATCTAAGGGGGGGGGGGATGTCACCTGTACAACTGAGTAGACAGCTAACAGACTTGGAATGGAGCTGGGGAGAGGGGCGGGGAGGGGAGAGGGGCGGGAGGGGGGGGGGGGTGGTTCAGTGATGTGCCTCATATAGAAATAAAAAGGGCTAGCCTTTACTGTTACATTATCTGCAAGATGACCTAGAATCAAGGAGATGGGGATGGTCAGTGGTCAGTGGTCAGTGGTGTAATTCCTGCATCCCTCTTTCTTTCTCCCGAGTCTTAGAATGTGTGTGCATTTGAATGTCTTTAATAGAAGATACAGGTAATAATGGGGGGCACCGTCTATTGATTACTCGAGGAGGTCCGATGACAGAAAGGAGGCTGTAATGCGAGTGATTCTTGAGGCCCTTAAATGGGTTATCGTTTCAAGAGGGTGCGTAGCAGTTACTTGACATGCAACAGATTTCTTTAATCTACAGCATGACATAGAAATCATGTCTTTTTATGTGAATTATGACTTGATGATTATCATGATATTAAAAGAAATTACCAGTAAATTTGATTTAGACCTCGTGTTAAATTGTTGTTCTTTCTGTTCATTCTTTCATTAAATCAAAATATATTTCAAAAATAAATTTTCATAATCAAAGAAACTTCTAGCTTCTGAAATCCATGTAAATTGCACGATGTATGAATATGTATGAACTGATTAGAATTCATTTTGAAAGCATATTAAGTGTATTTGGGCCCCATTTCACAAAACTTGTTCTCAATAATATTGCGATAATTGTTATAAGTTACTGAAATCCTTGCATTTGATTGGCTGAGAGCAAATTTGTCATAGAAATGTGGCAGTTATAACTGATAACAAGTTTTGTGAAACGGGGCCCATATACTGTATATGGAAGCTAGAAATGAATGCAAGAACATTTGAATTTTCCAAATCTTGCAAGTTCTATTGCTCTGTTTCAGTTATGGTAATATTTTCATCTGTGCTAAATTAAAGGCAACATATGAAGTTTTTAGTGAAAGAAGCTAATATGGTTTGTTAAAGTCAAATGATGATTTCTTTTTTTCAATCATCTCTTCCCTCCTGCCCTTATAAAGTCGTTTACAGAACAATTGGCGTTGTACACAGACTGTGTGAATTTATTTCTCACATTGAATTTCCACTCCTGTGGCAGTGTATTTTAGGGAGTAGAAGTCTTTGGAAGCTTTAGAACTGTAGTGAAAATACTGAAAATAATATCCATAAATTACATGGAGAACCTATTTCTGTTATATTCATGATTTAAAAAAAAAAAAAAAAGCTCTTTGAAAAAAGCAACATTCTGCAAGCCTTGAGGTCAACCTAAATAAATGTCTGAGGAATTCATAATTGTGTATTCACTTTTGATACTGAATATTGACTTTAGGCTTGTATCTATTTGTGCATTGTGATCTTGAAGAACAAAGTTCAAAATGCACTGGGCCCTGGGCATCAAAAAATTGTTCAATTTTATTGAAATTCATGGAATCATTATTGATTTGTCCTTTAAGAAGGATATGTATATAGGCGTACAAAGCTTAACACTAACATGCATCTAGGACATATGAGTGCCCGTAATGTGGGTTGAGACCCTCAAATTTCAAAATTTTTTCATAGGACTTATGTATGTACAACCCCTAAAAATGCCAGTCGGTACCCCAACGATGGAAAAATGTAGCATGGAGCCTTGTGAACAGCATGGAGTTGATTCACATGTGTGCATTACTAAGTGTTCATATGACACATGTGGTAAAGCATTCACTTATTGCAATTCACAGAGAGACAGCATTTCTGGGAAATCTCATTACATTCATTGCCTTATCAATATATTATTAGGTGATGATTTTTACCCAGGGTAGTATTTATCAATGATTTATTGTAACATTAGATGTTCACTCTCTGTATATTAATACTACTGACCCAAAACAAGATGTGCAATATGATATGATAAGCATTAGAAATTTCTACAAAAGTTCCAGGGCCCAGTTTCATAGAACTTGTTATCAGTTACAACTACCACATTTCTATGACGAATTTGCTCTCAGCCAATCAGATGCAAGGATTTCAGTACTGGTAGCTTATAACAGTTATTGCAACTTGTTGTTGATGAAAAGTTTTATGAAACAAGGCCCTGATCTCCGCACTAGATATTGCGTTTTTCTCTCCATTTTCCATTGATGTACTAGGACTCCATTTCGTAAAACTTGTTATCAGCAACAACTGCCACATTTCTATGACAAATTTGCTCTCAGCCAATCAGATGCAAGGATTTCAGTAGCCTATAACAGTCAGTGCAAGTTGTTAGTGATAATAAGTTTTATGAAACGGGGCCCTGATCTCTTTACTAGATATTGCATTTTTCTCTCCAATTTTCATTGACTTACTTGATCTGCATTCCTTTTTGTTTTTGTTTTATTTCATTGATATTTTTTATTTTGCCTGGCAGTGTTGTTTTATTACTCATTTCCCCCTTTTCTTTTTCTTTTTTTTTTCTTAGATCTGAAGAGGGAGGCATCAATATGTCACATGTTGAAACATCCTCACATTGTAGAGTTACTTGAGACTTACAGCTCTGATGGACTCCTTTATATGGTCTTTGAATAGTAAGTATCTCTTTCTGCTATTATATAGGTCTTCTATGATAGGACATTAATCTACATTTGCCACTCTCCACCCAGGTGACAATACATCTATGTCATATTTTAAAACATCCTCACATTGTGGAGTTACTTGAGACTTACAGTTCTGATGGACTCGTTTATATGGTCTTTGAATACTAGTAGTATCACCTTCAGGTGTTTTGTAAGTCTTGGATAAGACATTAATCTACATTTACCACTCTCCACCCAGGTGACTGTGTCATATTTTGAAACATCCTCATAGTGTGGAGTTATTGGAGCTATTTAGTTAAGATGAGCTCCTTCATGTGGTCTTTAGATAATAAGTATATCCCTCATATTCAGTTCTGGTACACAAATCTTCTTGAGTAAGGCATCAATCTATGTTGCCACTTTCCACCCAGATGTAGAAAATGGTACCTGGCTTTAACTTTATGCTTTGAACACCAGGGGGTTGTTTCACAAAGAGTTAAGTTTGACTTAGAGTTATGCTTAAGCGCCGATGCGCATCCGGTATTTAACACGTAATCTCATTGATAGTCTTCCAATAGTGCGCGTCCCTTGAGCGTGACCTGACCAATGGGGTGATGCGTAATATAGAGTACGCAAGTAGGAATTTAAGTGCGACTTGAGTCAAACTTAAATCTTTGTGAAACACCCCCCAGAATTGGCACCACAGCTGAAACAGGGATGATACAGGAGTGCCCAGGGTATTGTAGTATGATGGTCTTGATGGATATTATTGCCATTCAAGAAACCACTACAATTATTGTTTGAAATTAGACTGCCCAAACATAGATTCTTAAAATGGTTACAAAGCTGTTGACTCTGAACATAATTGCATGGAATTTTAAGAGGAGAAAATTTGCTTTCCGTCGATACTTACATCCATATTTTACTATCCTTAAATTAAGTGAGTACCAAGTGTCTGTGATAATTTGCAAAACTATTACCTGTGATAGATATGTTTTAATTTTTCCAATCTCATTATTGTGAAGTCCTGATTACATCTACATGCATACCTGCCATTGTTTTCCACACGCGCTCTCTCTCTCTCTCTCTCTCTCTCTCTCGCTCTCTCATAAGTAATTGGGACTATTTGTAGATTCGCCATATGTTTCAAATGTCCCAAGATTTATTCCGCAGCGAACAATCATAAACAACCCCCCACAAAATGTAATATATTTTCTTTCAGCTGGTACATGATTCCTACAAATTCTCTTTGCCTAATGCACTTTAGTCTGATATTCCAGACTTGCTCTTTGGGAAAAGTGACCCACAGCACCTCAAAATTTACATGTTCATCCTTCATCTGTAACTTGGAGATGGTCACTGTAAAGAAAGTCTTTTAGAGCATCTAGTTTTTTTTGCACTCCCCTCCTCTCCAGTATACCTAGTTTAGTGCACTTAATATTTTTAATTCATGAATTAAAATCATGCTAAATGTTTTTTGTTTGAGCTGGGTGGGGGGGGGGGGGTGTGAATAAAATCACAATATCTTGCAAAATAAGAATCTTCCATAAATTTAAAAAACTTGCCTTTTCTATTTGTGCAAACCAATCACCTCAAATCACTTAGCTTTCTCAGGAGATGATAATTATTATGATAGAAATATCATAATGTACATTCATATACACTGTAAAAATTATTGGGTAAAATTTTAACTAGCACGAGGGGAATTATACGCCCAACCAAATTTAAGCAATATTTTTACCCAATGCGGGAAGCATATTGTCCAGTTAGGGAAAAAATAAGCAGTAATTACTTTAGAATGGGCAAAATTTCCATCAAATTGGATAAAAAGAAATGCCCCAAGAAATGCCCAAAGTTGGTAGTACACAGTTACCCTCATGGCAATTTTTTACCCAATATTTTTTAGAGTGTAGCACATCACATAAAACATTTCAATGCACTGAGATTGACAAATTTCTGATATGGTGTGATCCATGTATATCACAATGGGCAAAAGAAGCTCTGCGATGGGTAAACTAACAGAGTCACTCACACAAAACACACCATTCTTTTCTGACCATTATCAATGCACTCCATTCCACCGGAGGGCGATCCTATCTCTCTAAATGTTAGCTTTTTTTTTCATGTAAGATGGGATCGTCTCCAAGCAAGCGTTATCCATTGATGGAAGGAATTCCTTGAAGAAAAATATCACGCTATTTTTAGCCGAGGATGTTTTGGGCATGCATTCTCTCTGGTGATGTGTGTGTGTGCGTGATTCCATCAGGTTAGTTTATTACGAGATGCCCACATCTTTGTTTAGGGGGGAAAATATATGAAGAGTTAGATTGTAAAAAAACTAATGAAGGCCATTTATCACATTTTTAAAGTAATACCATTGTATGAAACAAAATAATGCCTTTCATTTAAAACTCACTCATTATGTATCAAAGAAAAGTTTAGAAAAAAAATTTAAGAGTATCAGATATTTCCTCATTAATTCTTTATATATGTTAACTGCAATTGCAAATGTCTCAAATTTACATACTGGTAAATGGATATATAGTTTTTTTTTTAAATCAAGCTCTTTACATCAACTCTTTGAAATTTGCCATTTATTCTAACATACAATTTCGGTCTCTAGTGTGATTATGAAGTGCACAGAATTGTTTACATTCTTGCTTTCTTAGAAGGCGATGATTACAAGATGGAGCTTTTATTTAAGTATCACATTATCTCTTGAAGTGAATTTAGAGAAAAATTCCAAGTATTGAACCATTAAAATAGATTTTAAGAAAAATCCATTGGCAGAAATTATCATTTCAGTTCCTTTGAAGAAGCTGTGAGTATATTATTCAATATTATCATGCAGAATACATTCCTCAATCCACTTGCTGTTCTTCCACCTTTTATCAAGACTGTTTTGACAAAGTAGATTTGGATCAATAAATTATAGATTTCACCACTCCTTATTTTTTTCTGACCAAGTTGTCTGGCTGCAAGGCAGAATGAGTATTTCCCTGAAATAAAATAATTTTGACATATAGACCAATTTCACGGCCGGTTTATGTATTTGGCCCTCTATCGGCGATGCCATTGCTGCTGTGGGCAAGCTCGATGACCGCGATTGGCTCTGTGTACAAAATGAATGTAAGATATGTTATATGCCCCGATATTGTTCCATTTACTTTATTCTAGATCAATAAAATAAAGCATGGATACATGGGTAGATGAGGTAAGACAATGGTCATATCTGACGGATGAAGGTATGATGTATTTTTGTAATTTCGATGGTTTTTCAACTTAGTTTTGTCAGTAAAAGTTCGATTGCAGCATAGAAGCCGTAGTAAACGGGAGCCCTAAATCTTACCCTGTTTACAAAGTCAAGTTTTCACTCATTAAATTTTACGCCAAAGTACATAATGATAATGTTTCTTGACTTAAAAGTCCCTTCTGTTGATGTTTTTACCCACTGGCGACGAATTCCTTCACATTGCTTACGGAAACCTGTGTAGGGAGTACGGCTTCTCACACAAACAGGCTTCATGAGTCAAAAGCGAGTGAATTTCGCACTCAGTTAGCTTCCATTTTTTAAACTTTCTCTAATCCTTGTGGCACTTGAGCACCGCACAGCTGCGACCTGAACTTCCCTGATAATTTCTCATTGCAAATATTAAAATAAATCTGCATATACTGGTCAAAATAGACAAAAAATCGAACGAATGTACATAACGCGCTATTGACTTGTGTACTATAAAAGTTGGAGCGCCCACCCCAGTATGTCGAACTGTGTCGAACAGTCTGCTGCCCTCTTGCGTTGTGAAATTGGTCTATATATAAATATGAACCATCTCACAGTGGTCATCACTTCTCATGAAACAACAGGAATTAACCCCCCCCCCTCCCCCCCAAAAAACAACAACAAATACTACGCTACATAATTGCAGTGTATTAAATACTGGCTACTAATCATGATAATCAGATTGTATGTTGCATTCATGTGCTGGGTCCCCAGATTCATTTCATTTCCAAATTTAGAAATTCATGCTAGCTTTATTTTAAGCAGTCATAACCATTAGTCAATTGATCTCAAGGAGTAAATCTTGCTACATGTAGGTAACCATTTAACACATGGGTGCAGAGACACCAGTATAGATAAAATGCCTTGGTAAAGGACATATGTTACCAGCTGAGATTCAAACCTTCAACCATTTTGAATGAGGGTAAAGTGAGGTAACTCTCTGAAATGTAGTACCATGAAGAGATGCGTCTGGAATGCATAATGCATATTATTTTTTTATTTTGTAACAATAACAACAACAACAACAATAATAATAATAATAATAATAATAATAATAATAATAATAATTAATTATAATAATAATAATAATAATAATGATAATAATAATAATAATGATAATAATAATAATGATAATAATAATAATAATAATAATTATAATAATAATAATAATAATAATGATAATAATAATAATAATGATAATAATAATAATGATAATAATAATAATAATGATAATAATGATAATAATAACAATAATGATAATAATGATGATGATGATGATGATGAGGATGATGATGAGGATGATGATGAGGATGATGATGATGATGATGATAATGACAATGATAATAATAATAATAAAAATAATAATTAGTAATAATGATAATAATTAATAATAATGATAATAATAATAATAATAATGATAATAATAATAATGATAATAATAATAATGATAATGATAATAATAATAATGATAATAATAATAATGATAATAATAACAATAATGATAATAATAATAATGATAATAATAATAATAAATTGATGATAATAGTGGGTTCTTGTATAGCGCTCATGTCTGTCAGAATTGACACTCTTGGTACTCCACTGTTATTACCCTGGCTTTAGCAAGGCGGCCATTAAGGTGCTCTAGCGTTTCAAGAAAACTCTTCGTACCGGGTACACAGTTACCACACCTGGGTTGAGAGTGGCAGTTGTAGATTAATGTCTTGCCAAAAGACATCGGTGCCACGGCAGGACTCGAACTGCCAGCCTTATGATCTACAGTCCAGCGACGTATCCACTAGATGACACCTATACATTTTCTATGTTCTGGATGTTTCTTTTAGTGCCACACCATCATGCTAAGCTATCTAAATGAAAGAAAAAAACCTGCACCTTGTATTTCTACTTTAACCCATTCGTGACAGGAATTATTTAAAGCCTAATTTTATTAGCTTTTATTCTTCAAATTGGCAACACCAACATTTTTATTTTATTGCTACATTTTATTTATAAAACGTCATGTATCAGAAATGAATATAAATTGACAGAAATTATAAGTCAAAAAGTTGCCAATTTGCAGGGGAAAACGGTGATTTTAAACTTTTTATCACATTGCCAATATAAGGATTGTAAAGCTTACATGTATTTTCCTTTAGATTTTCAGCATCAAACAATGAATATTGACGCAACCAAAATGGGCACAGTTTGTGTAGAATTTTTTGCTCTTTCTGCTCATGTATTTGGTATGATTTTTAGGGCTTTGCATTAAAAGATATTAGGCCAAACCACAAAATGTGGACCTCTGTCATGAATGGGTTAATTTCATTCTGAAGGGAGAAAATGCCATTCTGTGTGGATAAGAGGCTAAATATTGCAGGGACGATTCCCAGAAGTGCTGAATTATGTATGAAGTACATCTTCTCACCAGTTTTAAAGATAATCAACCGTGTATAGCCCATTGCAGTGACAAAAATACATTCTTTTCACCGGTATGTTTGATTTTTTTTTTTTTTGCTTTGAAAAGGTCAAGTTATACTCACAAGGTAGTATTCATGTAGATTTGGGAATTATATGACATCTGTTGTGAAAAGAATTCTACACTATTTTTGGAAACAGAAATAATCTCTAACTTATTTTCAATTTTCTCATTTTCTCTGCCTGTCTCCCTTTCACTCTCTTTCTCTCTCTCATGCATACTTTCTTTCTCATCCTCCATCTCTCTTTCTTTCTGTGTGTCTCTCCTTCTCTGTCTGTGTCTGTGTCTCTGTCTGTCTCTCTTTGTCCCCCCCCCCCCCCGTCGATCTTGTATGTCCGTCTCTGTCTTTGTCCCTGTTTCTGTATCTGTCTCTCTGTCTCTCCCTCTCTGTCTCTGTCCCCTCTTTGCCCCCCCTCTTTCTGTCTGTATGTCTGTCTATCTGTCTCTGTTTCTGTTTCTGTCTCTGTGTCTATCTCTGTCTCTGTCTCTGTCTGTCTCTGTCTCTGTCTCTCTCTCTCTCTCTGTCTCCCTCTGACTAACTGTCTCTGTCTGTTTCTGTTTCTGTCTCTTATTCTCTGTATGTCTCCCATACTCTGTCTCTTTCTTCCTTTCCTTCTCTCTTTTATCTTTCTGTCTATAGCATGGAAGGAGCAGATCTGTGTTTTGAGATTGTCAAAAGAGCCAATGCAGGATTCGTCTACAGTGAAGCAGTATCAAGGTATGTACAAACCTGCAGCTAGATTTTTTTTTTAGAGTTTAACTCTTCATTTGTTTTGGTCAATCAATGAAACAGATAGTAGACTGCCATAGTTGACTTTTGATACATGTTCAGTGTATACATGTATTTACACTCCAGACAATGTCGCTACTGTTGCATACAGCAGGGCCCCACACGACTTATTGGGTAGGGGGTCTGGATAGAAATCCCTGCCTCTGTATGTATTGAGCCATCTGTGAGAATTGTTTCATTTGGGGTCCGGACCTAAATTTTTGGGGCCAATGTGCCCTGGGCACCGGTCAGTGTCGAGCCCTGCATCTAGTCTAGGCTTTTGATCCAAAGAGTCTGGTTAGAGCCAGAAGGGGCTAGTTGCCTGGCTGACAGAAGGGCATTAACTCGAGCATACGCCATGTGATCAAATGTGCAATGTTGCACTCAAATTAATGTGCTAAAAATTCACTCAGAAAGGTTAAGAAAGTTGAGATACTATGGAATTCTTTTTATGTTACTCCTCTAGTTATAAAGATGATATCTTTGATTTTGCCTTTTTAAATATTCCATGTGAACTTTGTAGTGATGTATTTCCTACATTCTTCCCCCACATTGCTTGTGTAAAGGGTGTCTAGTAAAAGCGCATATTTGCATCCTGCTATCAGCATGTCTAGCATGTCTTATAAAGATGAGGAGAGAGGCATCATGATGAGCTCTGGAACTGTTTAATATTCTCTCTTTGTGATGGTCCTCATAAAACTTTGATTAAGCCTTTCTAGAGAACCAGCCTCTACCAAGCTTCTTTAATTCATGGGGATAGCCACGATGCCCAATGGATTGTCAATGAGGGAGGGTAGTACGCAAGCTCAAACCCTTGGCCCTCTTTGCTGAGAGCAAATTTGTCATAGAAATGCGGCAGTTGTTACTGATAACAAGTTTCATGAAATGGGGCCCTGGTTACCTGAAACAGCTTGTAGAGGTCTGAATATGAGACTGAGCTCTATGGGAATGATGTACTGTGTGGCTGCTTGTATTGACACAGCCAGTTGGCGGTAGAATATTAAGGTGCCAGGCTGGGCGCTCATGAATAAACATTACACGATGACGTCACGAATCGCAGCTCTGTGGAATCCCCGACACTAAAAAAAGGTGCCAGGCTGGACGGAGAGGTGCTAGGCTGGATGGAGTTGGTGCAATGAGAGAAAGAGATCATGCACTGGTATAAATGGAGTTAATGTGAGCCTTAAGTTAATATAGAAAAGGGTGCCAGGCTGGACGGAGAGGTGCTAGGCTGGATGGAGTTGGTGCAAAGAGAAAGAGATCATGCACTCCATTTATACCAGTGCATGATCTCTATCTCTCATTGCACCAACTCCATCCAGCCTAGCACCTCTCCGTCCAGCCTGGCAACTTTTTCTATATTAACTTAAGGCTCACATTAACTCCATTTATACCAGTGCATGATCTCTTTCTCTCATTGCACCAACTCCATCCAGCCTAGCACCTCTCCGTCCAGCCTGGCAACTTTTTCTATATTAACTTAAGGCTCACATTAACTCCATTTATACCAGTGCATGATCTCTTTCTCTCATTGCACCAACTCCATCCAGCCTAGCACCTCTCCGTCCAGCCTGGCACCTTTTTCTATATTAACTTAAGGCTCACATTAACTCCATTTATACCAGTGCATGATCTCTTTCTCTCATTGCACCAACTCCATCCAGCCTAGCACCTCTCCGTCCAGCCTGGCACCTTTTTCTATATTAACTTAAGGCTCACATTAACTCCATTTATACCAGTGCATGATCTCTTTCTCTCATTGCACCAACTCCATCCAGCCTAGCACCTCTCCGTCCAGCCTGGCACCTTTTTCTATATTAACTTAAGGCTCACATTAACTCCATTTATACCAGTGCATGATCTCTTTCTCTCATTGCACCAACTCCATCCAGCCTAGCACCTCTCCGTCCAGCCTGGCAACTTTTTCTATATTAACTTAAGGCTCACATTAACTCCATTTATACCAGTGCATGATCTCTTTCTCTCATTGCACCAACTCCATCCAGCCTAGCACCTCTCCGTCCAGCCTGGCACCTTTTTCTATATTAACTTAAGGCTCACATTAACTCCATTTATACCAGTGCATGATCTCTTTCTCTCATTGCACCAACTCCATCCAGCCTAGCACCTCTCCGTCCAGCCTGGCACCTTTTTCTATATTAACTTAAGGCTCACATTAACTCCATTTATACCAGTGCATGATCTCTTTCTCTCATTGCACCAACTCCATCCAGCCTAGCACCTCTCCGTCCAGCCTGGCAACTTTTTCTATATTAACTTAAGGCTCACATTAACTCCATTTATACCAGTGCATGATCTCTTTCTCTCATTGCACCAACTCCATCCAGCCTAGCACCTCTCCGTCCAGCCTGGCACCTTTTTCTATATTAACTTAAGGCTCACATTAACTCCATTATACCAGTGCATGATCTCTTTCTCTCATTGCACCAACTCCATCCAGCCTAGCACCTCTCCGTCCAGCCTGGCACCTTTTTCTATATTAACTTAAGGCTCACATTAACTCCATTTATACCAGTGCATGATCTCTTTCTCTCATTGCACCAACTCCATCCAGCCTAGCACCTCTCCGTCCAGCCTGGCACCTTTTTCTATATTAACTTAAGGCTCACATTAACTCCATTTATACCAGTGCATGATCTCTTTCTCTCATTGCACCAACTCCATCCAGCCTAGCACCTCTCCGTCCAGCCTGGCACCTTTTTCTATATTAACTTAAGGCTCACATTAACTCCATTTATACCAGTGCATGATCTCTTTCTCTCATTGCACCAACTCCATCCAGCCTAGCACCTTTCCGTCCAGCCTGGCACCTTTTTTTAGTGTCGGGGATTCCACAGAGCTGCGATTCGTGACGTCATCGTGTAATGTTTATTCATGAGCGCCCAGCCTGGCACCTTAATATTCTACCCCAGTTGGCATGTGGGTTAGGCTTCTCTCAAGACACAAAGTATTATGGTAAAGTGTCAATTAGGGTCTGTGCCTGCAGACTGGAGGGAGGCATACTTGAGGCAAAATCATGAATATGGGGCAGGCGTGGGGGGGGGGGGGTGGGGTGGGAGGGAGGGAGGTAGATAGAGAGATAGAAAGAAAGATTAGACACCTAATGTTCATGATTAGTCTCTTGTAATGGTCTTCATAAAACTTTGATTAGAGCTTCTATGAAACCAATCAGTACTTTTGAATTCATGAAGGTAGCCATAATGCCCACTGTTTTTTTCCTTCTTTTTTTTTAAGTGAGGGAGGGGCACTTTGAGGGGAAGATTAGAATGAAAGAGAGAGAAAAAAAGGGATGAAAAGTTTTGTTAGGGGTGGAAGACATAGGATTGGAAAAGAGGGAGCGTAAAAGTTGGAGGAATTGAAAGGAAACTTTGGCATGGGATTGAGAGGGGAGAAAGAGAGATAGATAGAATGATAAATTGATAGATAGATAGATAGTTAGATAGATAGATAAATTGATAGATAGATAGAAAGAGAGAGAGAGAGTGTGAGAGAGAGAGAGAGAGAGATGTTTAGGATTGGGGAAGTACTAATGAATGATTAAGAGATGTTGGTTAAGATAAATTCATTAATAGCCAAAAATAGTTTAAAAGAAAATATGAAAAAAGTGAATGTTTTTTTATACTTAATTCATGTTGCTTCAATCATTCATGTTCTTGAATCATTGAATCACATGTGAGCTTTTTAAGAAAGTTTCTTTGAGGAAGATTCTGATATCTTAGGTTTCAGTTTAACAATGAAATTGATTTTATGAAAGATCACAAAGAAAACAATTCTTTGATAATTTGTGGAAATATGATGATGATGTATGTAGAAAAAAGAGGTTGCAGAATAAAATTGAAGGGATAAAGATTTGAAGAAGGTACAGAAATGGAATGGAACTTAGGTAGATTAAATTTCTTAGTTTTAAAAATTCAGTGCAGATTCAATTACCGATGATGCAATTAAAAGGGATCGCTGAACACACTTCTGAGACAAATGTCATGTTGTAATCCCCACATCTTGCTTCACCTTAATCAAATCGATTAGCTTGCCACATTATCTCTTTCATATGACAGAATTGAACTGAGTTACAGAGGAGAACAATCCATATCCTTATATGACCTTCTCTAAATTAATAATACCCTCCTCCTAGGCATCCATAGCAACTGTTGCTATGGAGATCATAATTGATAATCCACTGACACCTTAGTCAAAATCTGGTTTGTTAAGCTAAAGAAATACTCTGAGCCTGGTTGAGTGGCTATAATGGATTTTCATTTTGTCCTTTTTTTTGTAGCGCTTGTCAAGTTACTCTGTTTTTCCCTTTCTTTTCATCATAGATTATGTTCTCTGAGTATTTTATCATTATAAAGACTTATATTTCATCTGTTCGGAGTCAGAAGGACGTTAACTCATATCCTTTTATGCAGAACTGATCTCCCTTCTTGCTCCGAACAGACGATTTATATTTGAAAACACACTCTGTAGAGTGCGGTGTTGTTTTGGGCATCGTCCACAACAAATATACATACATAATAAAGTACCATATGTACCTAACTACAGATAGCTAAATGTTATCATGTGTGGTGGAAAAGAGAAATTAACATATAAGATAGAATAAGCAATATGATCTTAATTTGAAGAAAGTAATTCTGAATTAAAAAGTTAGGGGTTGGGGTATTGGAAAAAAAAATCTTTATGTAAAATATATTTAATCAAAGTGAAATTGTAATATATTGTTATATTTTTTTGGGGGGGGGGGCTGGGGTGAAATTATTCATATATCTTCCAATGCAGGAAAAGGGAAAAAGGGATTTAATGTCTTTTTTGAGCATTCTAAAATCATTCATTTTTCTTTCATTTGAAATTTTAAGTGCTCTTTAAAAGAAAATTTTGATGGAAATTTCCAAAGAATCCCCCGCCAATCATACAAATGCAAATTCACACAGATGTAAAGACGAAAGGGAATTCATAAAAGAAATAAGATTTATAGGCAGTGCCAGCAATAAGCTCATGGGGAAGAAAGGAAATTGAAACCTTTTGAAGGTAGATTCTCAGCATCCCAGACAATCAGTGGTCAAAGAGATTGATGTGTGAGCTGGGTAATTAGTATGTGCAGAGTGGAGGCCTCCTTTTATGCCCAACACATCACTGTTAACCAGTTAGATGCCTTGTACAGAGCCCTTTGTCGCGAACAGTCGGGAACTGAACTGACCGGGGATGAAGTTACCTGCTTGATTTACACGTTTTAAGATGCAGAAGATACTCCGCATCCTGTCCGAAATAAATTTGTTGAGGAGTGTACCTCCTGTGAGGTGCTTAGCAGAGGCTTCCGTTGACCCACATCTGTGACTGACATTTTAAAGTACGTGCAGGAGGGGCGGGTCAAACACCTTGTGCATATGAACAATCTTTTTTAGAATGCCCTATACAAGATTACTTATTAACAATAAAATTGATTGTTTAGTATGAAAGGATTTGCAATGAAGGTTTTAGTTCTCTTTCTTCCAGCATGACTTAGCAGCTAAATATGTTCATGCATTTACCATCATTTGATTTAAAGGGTTATGTCACATTTTCAAATATCAGTTAATGTAGTTACAAGTAAATTGAGTTTCAAGTTTTTTTATTGTTAAAGGCATTGGCTAACTTTGTGAGCAGCCGATTTAAAAAAATTCTCAAACTCAGATGAAACATGTGTATGAGTACTTGTATTTGTACTCAAAAACCTTGAAACCAACCATGATTCGGAATGAAAAACTGTTAGTAAACTGCGATTTTGTTATTTTTTGTCTCAGAGACAATAAATAAGAGGACCATTTTGCTCGAATTAAAAAAAAACCCATTATCCACCTCCCTCCGTGTGATTTGCCAATACACACAGTATGGTCCTGTGAGCCATGCACACATGCACATTCCTGATGTCTAGCCTGTGCAAGTGACCCTTATATATTTATCAAACATTTGTTCACATTTCTAATATTTAAAAATACTTCCTGTGGATTTTATTCTTTGAAACTTTCAGACTGTTATTGTTTACACAATAACCCTTATGTTTATCCCATTTTCAAGTACTGGTAACGTAATGAGTTTTTAAAAAATAACAATGTTAACCATTGCCTTTAATAGTAAAGTTAGAATCACATTATTAGAATTAGAGGGTTTACTTCCATACCATTTGCATTGACCTTACACTGTTGCTTTTCATCATATCTGGATGGCTTTGTCAATCTGAACTTTATTTTCAAAGACTAAAGAGTCCCTTTAATGTGAATATAGATCTCAAACTGACATCGAAATTGAGCACCTCATCCCACTTCATGACACCCTTATGAGGTGCAGGTTAGGTTGTGATGATGGTAGTGGTAGTATTTGATGCAAGTCTTCATCTTGTATCATGCAGAGATGATGTTGGTTTGGATGAAGTAGTCTATTTCCTCCCCAACACTCTTGAGGCTCTCTCTTGCATCTTGACACCCTTATGAGGTGCAGATGGGACTATGATAGTGGTGGCATAGAGATCTCAGTCTTAGTACATGTAAGACAATCTTATACTCTTCTCATATTCATTACCAAGAGTGTTTTAAGCAAGTCTGGACCTAGTCCTGACCTACAACCACCAACTTGATCCACATCTGAAATAGTGTTCATGATATGAGGAATCCACTTCCTATCAGGACTAAGTCTGGACTTATATGTAACCTTCTTCTTGAAGTGGGCCGAAAAGTCCACACTAAGAGCGGATGGAGTGATGCTGATGCTGATATCAATAGCATTCATATTAGCTGTTCTACCCCTAATGTGAAAAGGGTATACTTGTAAGTTTAAATGAAGTACCAGCCCCACCCCAGCTCAGCACTTCATTCTGCATCTGCATACCATAATTAGCCATTCAAGGGGTTGTGACAATCTCGATAGTAATAGGATTGTGACAATCTTGGCGACTTGGCTCAGTCAGTAATGCGTCTGCCTGTCGAACAAAGGATCGTGGGTTGGAGTCCACCCTGGGCAGATGACTGAAGCCTGCATTATGTGTTAATGTGCCCCTCCCCTGTTTCATAGATGTAGGTTATATTTCAGTAGAAAACATGCCGTCCCTCGGAAAAGACGTTAAATGGGGGCCCAGTATAGAGGAGAGTCACCACCACCTTTGCATATTAAGAATCCAGTGCACTATTCAAAGAAGAAAAGGGGGAACCCCGGTGTAGTGGTACACCTGCACATCCCAATAAGTTATATCTGGAGGAAAGACCCGAGGTTCACAGTGATTAAGTTCCCTTTTCTCCTTCCAAGTACTACTTTAATGATAATAATAATAATAATAATGATAATTAAGCGAGTTGGTTCAGTCAGTAAAGCGTCTCCCTTACGAACCAAAAGACCGTGGGTTCGAGTCCAGCCAAGGCAGATGACTGAAGCCTACGTTGTGTGTTATCGTGCCCCTCCCCTGTTTCATAGACGCAGGCTATGCTACAGTGCAAAACACTCTGTCCCTCGGATAGGGTGTTAAATGGAGGTCCCGTGTAAAGGAGAGTCACCACCTTTGCACGTTAAAGATCCCACTGCACTATTCGTATAAGAGTAGGGGGAAACCCCGGTGTATGTGGTCCACCTGCACACCCCCAATCAGTGATATCGGGAGGAGAGACCTCAGGGTTACAGTGATTCAATTCGCTTTTCCCCTCCCAGGCACAGGCGACGCCAAACCAATAATAATTATAATAATAATAATAATAATGATAATAATAATGATAATGATGATAATGATAATAATAATAAATAAATGATGATGATAATCTTGATTGTGGTGTGACACATGGATCTTGCACTCCAGTCCAATTTGATTCTTAGGCTGAGTGAATTGCCGATCTGTAGGTTACATACAGGGCCCCGTCTCATAAAGTTTGTTATCAGTAACAACTGCCACATGACAAGTTTGCTCTCAGCCATTCAGAAGCAAGGATTTTTCTAGCTTATAACAGTTACAGTATTGCAAGTTGTTATTGATGACAAGTTATCCTCCTTAGACCTAAAGAACCCTTAAGCATGTTGTTCCATATCTTAATTCATAGGAGAATGGGTTATGGTTGTTGGTGGTGATGATATTTTATTGATGTATTTTGCTTTGATATGCCTACTAAGTAGACAAAGTGAGTCAATAGATGCACAAGGAATGATAAATTTCTTCATCACATCAAAACCTGAGAAATTACTGTCCTAGTGCAATCGTCAAATGTTAATTGACAAAATGTTACATAAAAATGAATAAAAAATAGCCAAACATAGGAATTTTGGCTTTAAAATAGGATTAAAAGAAATAAAGAATACCTCTAGGATTTTTTTCCAAGTTGGGGTTGGCAGCTCTGATTTTGGCAATATTTATCCCTCTTTAGGAACTAGCTGCTCTTCCCGACATTCATGTGGTTCAGTTTCCTTTAGGAATTTCCGACTACTAGAGTAACCTAGACTGGACCATATATGAAAGTACATATATACGGTTTCATCAGCGCAAAAACACCCTTAAATGTTTTCGTCGTTGTTGTCGTCGTCCAGAGTTTTGAATCCGGTTTTGTCCCCGTGAACGGGGGTGGCCGGATTTTACTCACCCTCGCGGCAGTCACCCTTGCCCCCTCCCTCCACTTTGCACGATTCAGTGCATCCTCCATCCTCAACCCAACCTTCCTACTCTAATGTGTGCAGAAAAACCCTTGTAATGAAAATCCAGTTGTGACACTATGACTATCATTATCTACCTTCCTTCTGGAGAGGTTTTGAAAATATGATGACATGTTTTGATTTATGAGAGAATACATGTACCTTTTGCATTGTGTAAGGGCATTTCAGTGCTGATGCAAGTACATGTACATTTGTATGTTTTCTCAGCTTTTAACTTTAAAATGAGACTAAAATGAAAATATATAGCTGATAGTTATGTCACTATTTACCACTCAAAGGGCTACTTGCCCTTTTCAAACATTAATGTTACATATTGCCTTTAGTCTAGGAATTCCCTACGTCTAGACTCTACCATGCATGAAAGTATATTGGTATTTCTTCTTTCCCCGATGTGATTAAGATGTGAAACATATAAAAATAGCTAATAGACCATCAATATTTACTATGCCTTGGGGCTAGTCATGCTTTTTTTCAACATGAATATTTCTCATCATTAATATGACTCATTGCCTTTTAATAGGAGTTCTAAACTCCTTTCGTGCACAAGAGTACAATTGTATCTATTCTCCGCCAACATGACTGAGATGAGAAATAGATAAAAAATAGCTTAAATTTGCCAGTATTTACCACTCTTTACCACTCTAGGGGCTAGTTGCTTGTTTAAAAACATTCATGTGACTCAGCACCTATAGGAATTCTGAACTAGTAAGCTCCACCATGCATGAAAGTACATTTGTATCCAGTATCTGCCAGCCGATATAATTATGGCTGTCTGCTGAGATGCATTTCTGGTTGTTGAATGATACATGGAGGAGGCCCCGATCCAGTTTGGTTACCTAAAGAGGATTATTCCCTTGATAGACAGAAGAGCATGGTTTGGAATACGAGACACTCTCCTCTCATAATCAGTCCTCTACTATGTTGAAGTCAGGAGATGTTTTCAGTCTGTCTCTGATATGAACATGATAGCTAGTCATGCATCTTTGACACCTCTCTGTCTTATGTCATCTCATCTTTCTCCCATTTATCGTATAATCTGCAATTTTTGTGGTGGTTTAATTTTCGCTAATTTCGTAATTGTGTCCTCACTAAAGTTTTTTATGATATGAATGCCTGTAATTATAGGAACATCATTTGAAACGTGAAATTAGAAACTCACTAATTTGTCAAAATTGTCCCAAATCACTTTGAAAATATTCGTATTTTCAAAGTATTTGTATTTTTGTATTTTCAAAATATTTGTATGCTGAAATATTGGCTTGTACAGTATTTTTTCATTATCCTTCTTTCTCTGTACTCCCACTCTCTCTCCTTTTATCTCCTATTTCTTTCCCCTTTCCACCCCCCCCCCCGTTATCAATTTTATATCTCTCTATTTTGACTTCTCTCGTTATATACTATTCTCCCTTTCTCTATCTCCTTTCCCTTTACTCTGTTTTATTTTTGTTTCTGATCTTTCATTCCCTTTTCCTCTTTTTCTTTTTATCACTTTGAATTTTTCCCCATTCTTGAAAAAAATTCTCTCTCATCAATCCTCTCTTTCCTTTCTCGTTCCCCTTTTCTTTTAATAGAAAATTCTAAGAAGGTCTAAGATTATGCTCAATATTTTTCCCTAATCTCAAGCTGATTTTTGTCTGTAAACCTGTTATTCTCTTTCATTATCTTGTCTTCATCTCTTCTTTCCCCATCCCAAGATCTTCTTATATTTTTATGAGATTACAATTCATTTCACATTAGCTTTTCCTTGTAATTTGCTTCATATTTTGCATTATATATGTTTTGGGATTTTTAGATTTAATTTGGTATTCATAAACAATTACTAAACCAGATCAAAGTACAGTATGTCAGGCTGTCCTTGAGCAAAATTGATTTTAGAGAATGGAAAGAAGTCTAACTCCCTGTTCAGACTACTGTAATGCATTGTATAGCTGTACTACCAATAGACACAAATTGCATAGCTATGCAGCAAGGAATGATTAATATCCCTTCATAACCTGAACATGGATTGAATATACACATACTGGTATAGTAAAAGCTATGTTTGAGCATCGTTTCGAATTGAAATTTGATAAAGATATATTAGCATCCCCTTGTGGTCACTGAAAACTGTATTGGAGCTTGGGTACGTGTATACATGCCAATATGACCGATTAGTTGTACATGTGTACATGTATGCCTGTGTGCTGACTTTGATGTGATCTGATACAAAACTTATTATCTGCAGCCGGAAGGGCGTTAAGTCTATATAAAATTATATGAATTAATGCCCTTCTGGCTCTGAACAGACGAACTATGGTGTCAGCTAACCTCCCCCTTGAAATTGTGTTTCTTGAAATGTTATTTTTTTACAAGTGTGTATGCCCGTTCAGCTGTATGATGTTTCTTTGTAAGATGTTTATTTATATGAGTTTTATATACTTTTTGTTATAGTCTGAACAGGCTTTTAGGCATGTATCATACTATGCCTCACATTTGATAAATCAATTGGGATGTTTCCTCCTTACAGCCATTATATGAGACAGATCATGGAGGCGCTACGGTATTGCCATGACAACGATATCATCCACCGTGACATTAAGGTGAGTTAGTCTAAGATATGAGTCTCCTTTCTCCAGATGACAATCTAGTGTTCTTTTATGTACATTCAGTATTTTGTTTTGTTTTGTTTTGTTTTTTGTCTTTTTAGCTTGGGCTCCACTCACATCAGTCCAGAATGAATATTTTTAGGTCTTATGGGGGCCCCTGTTCAAATTTCAGGTCCAGTGTGAAACCTTGAGGTTTTATGCACCAATCCACAGCAAGTGTTGAGGGTGTAGTGGTTCTGACTCTCGCCTTGTAATCAGAGGGTGGTGTGTTCGAATCCCACCGCGGCCTAGCCTCCTTTGGCAAGGCGTTTATCCACACTTTGCCACTCTCCACCCAGGTGTTAAATGGGTACCTGGTAGGATGCGAACGTCAATGTCGTTGTTTAGCAATTAGAGTGACTTGACTGCTCATTGGTGGAATATTCCCCAGGGAGTGGAGATTGTACATGCTCCGTATGCGGGCAAGCCAGAATCCGATGACCGGGGTAATAATATATCTGTAAAGCGCTTAGAGACATCATTCCGATGTGATAAGCGCTATATAAAAGCGGATTATTATTCTTATCATTTACGTCTTTGACTTGGTCCATGTCGCAGATGTCCATCTTATCTCTGACTTTTCTGAACCTTCACTTTAAATATAAGCAAGTGGGAGGGGGCAGAATTAAAAGAATATCTTTGTAAGGAGATTATTTTAAACTTAAACGCCTGAATTCACAAAGGAGGTTTGAAGTATGGGTTAGGTTTAAACATCCAGTAGTGTACTACATGTATAATAAGTGCACATTGCCCATGTGCACACTTAAAGAAAACACATAATTGGTCCGGATTCTGTGCGCACATACACTTAAAATACCTGAGAAGGGGGCTTAAACTTCTTTTGTGTATTGCGGTCATGCATGTAGTGTTGAAATACATAAAAACTCTGAATTGGGCTTTATGATAGTGGAACTGGTATGGCCTATTGAATCATAATCATCTCAGATGAGAGAGACCAAATTTAAGATGGAGCTTAAAATACAATTAACGGGATTCATGGTGAAAAGTCTTTGCAATGAGACTAGATAACCAGTGGTGATACACATAGAAGCTTCTTGAGGGGTGTAATGATTCATAGATTATTTGATCACTAGGCTTGCGAGATGATTCAATTCACCATGACCTTCATCTTTCAAAACTGGACAAGATGTTTTTCCTTCCCCCATGGCCCAGTGACATATCTACAAAGCAAGGCATAGGGAGCACCCCCCCCCCCAAAAAAAAAAGAGAGACAAAAGGAAAGGGAGGAAGGGGGGGGGGGAGAAGAAGAGAAGGAAAGTTATCAAACCTATTCATATACCTGTGTATCCCTCCCCTAATCACCCAATTGAGGCTTGTTCAGTTGGACGCGATAACACCCCCCCCCCCCCCCCCCCCCCCCCCCCCCCCCCCCCCCCCCCGCGACAAACCCCATGGTTTTTTGCAGTGTTCAGATATGGAGCAGCAAACCATGCCACTTATGGTGATGAACACGCATTAATGTGTCAATGCTCACATGCTCAAATAAGAGATTTTTGCCAAAAGTTGAGCAGACAAACACATGACATCATATTTTGCACTGAAGTTTTAAAGAATTTGGTCTAGACCTTCTTGCCACCGAGAGGCAAAAAAATATGTCTCTTGCCTTTGTGGTTTTCTTTTTGCTGCCTCATATCCCATTCACTTACTACACAAAAGCTGCAGGGGCTTGTTGAGGGGGTTTGTCGCATCATATCTTCACAAGTTATTAGTGGCATTGTTATGTTTCATTCTGTGAAGAAGACTGCTGCCCCCCCCCCCCCCACATGATACTATTGCCCCTGCAGTGGCTGGTGCTGTCTCTCTATCCCTTCTCTCTCTCCCCTTCTCAATCTCCCCTTCTCTCTCTTGAAAGGAGAACAGAGACTGTAGAATCCATAGTTGTGATTAGATTGTAAACCAATTTACGTGGTGCCACCTCCTCCTTCAGGATGCTGAAGTTTACGTGAAGAAATCTGGGATTGTGACATTGCTAGAGTGTATTGACTTACACCTGCCTAAACTTCACTATGTATTTCCTTTCTGGGGAGCCTTTCATGAAGTGTCTTGTCAGTGATTTCTACTGACATCTGTTATAAGCTACTGAAATCCTTGCATCTGATTGGCTGAGAGCAAATTTGCCAGGAAAAATCACGGACAAGACACTTCATGAAACGCTCCCCTGGAGAATACCATTCCAAATTGTGGTGGTATTGAATTGCAGGAAAAGGAGAATGAATTTCATTCGTCTTTGAAAACTTTGTCTCTCCTTTTCAGGATTTTTAAAGCCCTTCCTTTGCTTCAGAGATGCCAACTGTTCCATTTTTTGCAGAGCAGTATTTTACACTGGTTTTTTTTAAAAATGATACTGCAGGTTTCAGCGAAACTACTTTTCCCAAAATTCTATTACTACATATATCTATTGTAGAAAAGGTGAAAATACTGTTTTTTTCCGCCCAAAATACTTTTTTTTTTATCCCTCAGAATACTGCAATGCCTTTTACAAAGTTGGCATCCCTGTTGCTTTCATATTGTCGGTGTGCAGTCCTCATTTCTTGGGATTTTGAAAGAATTTTTAACAAAAAATTGTCCCAGTTAAGAAGACAGGGGCATATTGTAAAGTCTACACAATCTGACATCTCGTTTTCTTGATCGTTTTCCAGTTTTTCCAGAATTTTCTCAGTCAATCTTCAGTATCCTCTATTTTCCAAGATCTGTGCTATTTTCTCCTTGTTCATCACATTTCAAATTCCTCTTCCTTTCTTCTTCTTTAATCTTGATAACCTTTAACCTTTGGAAAACACTTGGTCAAAACTTTCAACTATTGTGTTTTGAATGCTCAGACAGATTGGAGTTCCAAAGAATTTGCTTTGGTATCGCTGTCCCAGCTGGTCCTTTCAACTTCTTTAGTGTTTTATTGGCATCATATTAAATTTCCACCTTGTATTTCCTACAGCCTCATTGCGTATTACTGGCTACAAAGGAGAATTCTGCGCCAGTGAAACTAGGAGGATTCGGAATTGCCATTCCCCTACCATCTTCAGGCCTCATCGCAGGAGGTAAGTTTTCAGTGGTTTGTAGATGGTTTTAGGACTGTTCTCAAAGGTTTGGTTTGTAGGTTTGTAGATGATATAGGACTGTTCTTTAAGGTTTGATGATGGTTTTGTAGATGGTTTTAGGACTGAAAAGGTTTTATGAATGGTCTTAGGACTGTTCTCATAGGGTTGGTGATGGTTTTGTAGATGATTTTAGGACTGAAAAGGGTTTGTGAATGGTCTTAGGACTGTTCTCAGAGGTTTGATGATGGTTTTGTAGATGGTTATAGGACTGTGAAAATGGTTTGTGAATGGTTTTAGGACTGTTAAAGGGTTGGACTTAATGGATGGTTTTTAGGAGAGTTAAAAAAGCTTTTAGGTGGTGTCAAGAGTACAAAACAGATTTGTAGATGGTTTTAAGAATGTTACAATGTTACAAGTGTAAACTTTGCTCAAATCAAAGTTCTAGGGATGTTTGTTAGGAAGGCTATTCCATTACCATTTTCATGCTTCTGCCAGGATACTGATTTTCTTTGGCAAGACATGAATCAGGATTGGCCTTTCTCTACCCAGGTGAAATGAATGGGTTACATACCCTGTAGGAAGATATTCTTCTAACGATTGAATGTCTTATACAAAGCTTAGACAAGGGTGGGTTGCTTGTAGTATTTGGTATTTTGCATGTAGAGGAAATGATGGTTTATTGATATACTGAGAAAGCTCACAAATCATCTTTCACCTACTCCTAGAAATCAAGCTTTTCTTGATCACATGACTTAACCATATCACAATTCCTCCATCCTCTAGGACTTATTGGCACTTCACACTTCATGGCTCTGGAGCTGGTTTGATTGAAGTTGGTGGTAATCCTGTAGACATTTACACCAATCTTAACCCTTTATTTTTCTCCTTTCCAGGACAAATTGGCATCCCAAGTTTCATGGCTCTAGAGCTGGTGTGTCATGAAGCCTCGAGTAATCCTAAAGACATCTGGATTAATCAATAACCCTTCATTTTCTCTCTTTTCCAGGATGAATCAGCACCCCACGTTTCATGACTCTAGAGGTGGACCAGCGTGAAGCTTGTGGTAATCCTGTAGACATTTGCATCAATCTTAACCATTTCATTTCTCTCCTTTCCAGGACGAATTGGCACCCCACATTTCATGGCTCCTGAGGTGGACCAACGTGAAGCTTGTGGTAATCCTGTAGACATTTGCACCAATCTTAACCATTTCATTTCTCTCCTTTCCAGGACGAATTGGCACCCCACATTTCATGGCTCCTGAGGTGGTGCGTCGTGAACCCTACGGTAAGCCTGTTGATATCTGGGGATGTGGTGTGATGCTGTTCATCCTGCTCAGCGGTTCTCTGCCATTCTTTGGAACCAAGGACAGACTCTTTGACATGATCACCAAGGGCAGATATAATGTAAGATAAAGATCCTTCAAGTGGAATTGCAAAGTTGAAAACTCTTTCATCACAAGTTTTTTTATTTATTTATTTTTTTTTACCAGTACTTCATGCGCTTAATTCAAGTGGAAAATTTGGACTATTTAACTTTATAGTAAGTCCAAACTATTCTGTCCTGTATATTAAGAAGCAAACAACTTCCCTGAATTATTTCAAGAAAAGAAAAAGAAAGAATTATGAAATTTGTATAACCTCGCCTCATGTATTTCTGTGTTTATTTTTTATAATGGAAGTCGATAACAAGATTTGGAAATTCCTTTTTGTTTAAAAAACACTGAAGTTTTTTAAATTTTCAAATTGTCAAGCAGTTAGACATATTATGCACATGGAGAAAACCACTCTTTCAAAAATGTAAAGTAATTTTTTAGTGTTACCCATTCATTTATTCTTTTTTGTTTGTTTTTAAAAAACAATATTAATGACCCTTCCCTTCCTTCAGATGAAGCCACGTCAGTGGGACCATATCTCTGGCGACGCTAAGGACCTGATCCGCAGCATGCTGTGTGTGGATCCCCGACAGCGTATCACCGTAGAGGAGGCCCTCGCACACCCTTGGCTAAGGGTAGGTCCATCTTCCCCAACGGTAAATGGAGGGTGATGTGAAAGCCCCCTCGACCCCACAATGAGCAATGTGTGCTGTGCCGTGCACACATTCACATATAACAAATCTTATCTCATGTTTGCTTTGTAATTGGTGTGGATGTGCTGTGCATTTGCGTTGATGAGGGATTTAAAGCCGATAACCAGAAGGGCACTAAAATTTATAAGGTTTGGTAAATATGGCATTCTTCCAATTCTCAGTTCCTGATAACCAGAGCATTAATGTAGGAGAACACTGTTGTGTGATATCCTAATTCATCCACTCATCAATTCAATTAATTGTTAATTGTCCAGAAATATGGATATTCGTTTTTGTTTACCTGCAAATCAAGATGGAAGATATGTATATAATCAATACACAGAGACAAATAAACAAATGTTGTTAAATCATGTCTTTATTCAAGATCAATTTGATTGACAAATAGAGAGAAACAAATATAACGGATGACATATGAGTATATTTGATATAATGAAATGTTTGAAACATTAAAGATTAAGATGGGTAAATTCAGGACTTCATCACAAAAAGACCATGTCAGGTTTAGGATGCATTAACCCATTTGTGACAGGAATTATTTAAAGCCTAATTTGATCAGCTTTTATTCTTCAAATTGGCAACACCAATATTCTTATTTTATTGCTACATTTTTCTTGTAAAATGTCATGTATCTGAAATGAATATAAATTGACAGAAATTATGATGAGAAGTCAAAAAGTTGCCAATTCGCAGGGGAAAACGGTGATTTTAAACTTTCTATCACATTGCCAATTTAAGGATTTTAATGCTTATTTTCCTGTAAAAAATTTTCAGCATCAAACAACGAATATTGACGCAACCAAAATGGGCACAGTTTGTGTAGAATTTTTTGCTCTTTCTGCTCATGTATTTGGTATGATTTTTAGGGCTTTACATCAAAAGATATTAGGCCAAACCACAAAATGTGGACCTCTGTCATGAATGGGTTAAACAAGGATGGACAGACAGGAATCAAACCTACATATTGGACTGCCCTCCTGGTTCTCAAGTTATATTATGAATTGAAATACAGCTTATGCCTGTCATGTCATTTATATTGCCTCATGCTGCCCTCATATCTACTATCAACCATTTACACCAAAAACTCACAAATTCTCCTACAATTCTACTAGAGGAATAAGTTACATGCAGATCTCAGATTTAAAGAAATAGAGAAGCTAGGAGGTATTTCTTGAAGCTGTTTGTAAAGTTACAAATGACTTCACAAACAACTTGACTTTGGCAAGCCAAATTGGATTCTCATTCATTATAAATTGCATCAGCTGAAGTGAAATATGCAGACGTGAATTAGCATTACTACTGTTTACAAACATTTTTATTGTGAAGTATATTTTCTGCCAAAATTCAATTGAGATTATGGGAAATGCAGTCACACTTTGTTAAAAATGTCAGGAAAACTTTGGGCATCCTAACTGGCACTTCATATTCAAGTTGGTCATAAAGTCATACATAACTTAAAGAACAGTTTTATGAAACACCCCCCTGTTATCATCTGTTATCATAAATGTGTAATAAAAATGATTTTTGAAAGGATAATAGGTCTATTATTGCAAGGATTGAAAAGTGCTTGTGCAAAGAATGTATGAAATAGTTTGCAAGTGGTTGACTCTTCTTACTGTATCAAATGCATTTATGCAAATATATGCTGATGTATACAAATTTGTTCAGTGATATGCAAATTTATGTAAATGCATGTGAAATGAATAAGCAGTAGTATGTTAACAAACTGTGTGTATTTTGCAACACTTATGAGAAAACTTTGGAGCAATGCAAGAATGATATGGAGTCTGTAATACATGTTTATACATAGCATGATTAACCAAAGCGTCTGTTGTATATAGAAAGCTGTGACATTTAAAACTACTTGAATGGCATTTGTCCATATCATTATCTTCTTTGGGGGGTTTCCTTTTCAAATCCCTGGATCCTTTGAAAAAAAAAAAAAAATAGAAGGCCAATTGACAAGAGCTCATTTTATCTTGTCAAAAAATATCTGTGCACTGATCATAATTGAAAAAAAAAAATAGATCAATAGATAAAAAATTTCATTGATGTTTTTAAGACTAATGACAACGTAGTGGGAGTTGATGAATTGGGTATAATTGGTAGACAAAATTAGTTGAGGACAAAGTGGTTATAAATCATCACATTATAGAAAATAATTGAGAATTAGGTGGATATGGATAATTGAAGTTAATAATTGGGTTCGAAAGACAAGAACACTGATGTAATGCGTTGAATATTTAATAGTACTAGACAATTTTAAAAAAAGACAAAGTGGATTTTTCAATCATTGTGACTTGTTAAAAGTAGAGTAGAATTTCAAATATTAGATAACTATGGCTAAATGAAAATAAACAATTGGGGTTCGAAAGACAATAGGATGGATCACTTTACAAGAGCTTAAGTAATTAGAATCCGCCCACTTAACATGTTAACCATGAAGTGTGTAAAGCTGTCATGTGTTGAATGTTTACATGTATTTGAGTGTAGATGATGATAATAGGAAGTACATTCAACTCCACCCTTTAAAGGAAAGGGAAAAAGTAGCAGAAGGTTATATGGATGGAAATTGAATTTGGATAGAGAAAATGGGAAGGAGAAAAATATGAAGGAGAAGAATATGAAGGAGTAGAAGATAGAAAAAGAGAACATTTAAAACACAGAAATAACGAGAGGAATTAATTTATTTTTTCCCAGGTTGACTTCATCAGTGGTTCAAACACTGTTTTATGTGAAGGCCCTGCACGTTAACAAATAATACATTATAGAACAAGGTGCAAACATAAAACACAAATTAACAAGCATAAGATTCATCACAAACAAATTCCAATGAACGAGACATAAATTAAGTCCGATTGAAAGAAATCAAACATGATTAAAATTTGAAAACAAACCTTATAATCAATCAGTATCTGTCGCAAAAGAAAATTTAAGTAATTCTTTTTACTTTTATAAAGATGAAATTTTAGATAATTTATAACATTTTATTATTCAAACATTAGATAATTGCACCATGAATTATACTTTTTCATAATTTTTTTAGGGGCATGACAAATACAATGTATAACAGTAACTTAACAAAGAAAAAATATGAACTAGGAAAGAGAAATATGATAGAAATTGCAAGAAAAGGAAAGAAAAGATAGAATAAAAAATACATTTAAGAACTAACATAGGTATATGCCTTTGGGTTTTGTTCGTGAAAATAACCAAAATGAGGGTATGCTAGAAATGAGAAGAGTTGAGAATCGGAATTCTACCAGTGGAGCTATTAAAGGGTAAGTCCACCTGGGAAGTTTCGCTGTTTCAATAAAAGGAGATTAATTTGAACAGCATTTAAAAAAAGAAATGAGCAAAATCGGTCATAGAATAAGGAAATTACACTCATTTACATTTTCTAGTAAATTACTGTCGGCTCTGCAAATTGGCAACACTGATGACATCATATGCGAGTAGCTCTCCATTCACTATGCACATAAAATTTCACATTTTCTCAAGTTTCTTGGAAGTTACTCATTTTCTCACCCCCATAGTCAATGTATGTTCAGAAGAATTGCTTTTTATATAACATACATGTACTTTGACTGTAGGGTGAGAAAATGTGAAACTTCTAAGAAAATTGAGAAAATGTGGAATTTTATGTACAAAGTAAATGGAGAGCTGCTCGCATATGATGTCATCAGTGTTGCCAATTTGCAGAGCCGAGAGTAATTTACTAGAAAATATAAATGAGTGTGAAATTTCCTTATTCTATGACCGATTTTGCTCATTTCTTTTTTAAAATGCTGTTCAAATTTATTGATACAGTGAAACTTCTCGGGTGGACTTACCCTTTAAAAGGTGAATATAGTACAGATGTAGCAGGAAAAAGAATATAAAGGAATATAAAAAAAAAAGAAGAATGGAGAGTAGATGGAGGATAATGTATATGCTGTTGGCATTTGTACTTGAAAACGTCAACAACTGGAATATTTTTAGAAATGTCTGGATTGCAGTGGCATTCATACAATTACAAAGAAGCACTGATATGGATTCTAAGTAAACAACTACTCACTGGCCTTCGTTCTCAATCAACTTTAAAAAAAGAACCCCATTTGAGTGCCTTAATTTATTTATTTATTTATTTATTTATTTATTTATTTATTTATTTATTTATTTATTTATTTATTTATTTATTTATTTATTTATTTATTTATTTATTTATTTCTAATCTTTTGTCAGGGTAGCCCATTCACCAATAATTAGTGGTCTTCCATGGGGCCCTGAATGAACATATTTACACCAAAATGCATAACGTATATACAGAATAGTTAAGAATAAAATTCCATAACAATGTCAGATAGATATACAAAGAAATAATAGATGGGGCACAAACGAATACTTCGTTTGTAGAATAAACATAATCAGTAACTTAGTTCAGTTGCAGAATCAAAGAGGGAAATATAGATTAGCCCCAGTGTGCATAAATCATGTTAATATTTCAGAGTAAGCACGTACCTCATAGCTATTCACAAGTTACAACTTTGTTTAAACAATCTCTTAAATGAATTAATGGAGGGAGCTTTTCTTATCGAATTGTCCAGCTTATTCCATTCAAATATAGAAGATACAATTGGGCTACACTTATAACAATCAGTGTGAAATCTTAATTGGATAAGCCATGCTTCAAGTCATACACAGTTATGGACTAGATGGAATACATGTATGTTATGTCATCAAGTTTGTCCTACTGCTGCTCTCTTTCATATTTGAGCTTTGGACTAATAATCTGTTGAGTGTTAGTATATGTGTATTATTCCAGTATTGTTGAAGAGAATATGTTCTTGTATGTCTTTGGTGTGGTTTGGCTAAGAGAAAGGGGTAAGTTTTTTTGCTGCTGTGAAGGAATCCATACCTGCCAACTGTCCCTGTTAAATAGGAATATTCCTACTTTGGGAAAAAGAAAATTGCCATTTTCAACCTGTGTTTTCCTATTTCGGTAAAAATTTGTCTGTAGTATTGAATAGGAATTTAGGAATGTTCCTATTTTTGAAAATTTCTTAATAATTTGTTCATATTTCTTGGCTGTCGGGGTTGGCAGGTATGGGAATGTGATACAGAGGGATGCAGTAGTTTATTGTGTGAATGCTCATATACATGTAAGGTGTTTGCTGTGCAGTGTAAGGAGTGCCATTTGCACATGGTGGTCATCATTTTTGTGCTGTCACTTTTGAGGTTTATTCACATATGCAATGGCAAATCCATGTAGTAGACCCTCATTTTTTTTTTGGGGGGGGGGGGGGGGAGGGGGGAGACTGTAAATAAATGGTATTTGAGGAGGTAAGAGAGAAAAGAGCTGATGAAAAATTATCTTTGAGCTTTCTGGCTGCAAAAAACAAAAAAGTGTAGACCGTCAAATTCTTATAAAGTTAGCACAAAACATGATATCATAAGTTTGTCTGCACAACTTTTGGGGGAAAAAAACCCATTTGATAAAGCACATCTCGTTATTGTATGGTTTACCACGCCATATGTGAGCATTAAAAACATGGAGGGTTTGCTGCTAGATGTGTAAATGAACCTTTATGTTGTGCGTTTTCATTTTTCTTTTGCATTTCATTTGTATTTCATTTGTATTATTTCCATCAGTTATACTTTGCTTTTTGGTTTGCTGAAGCAAATGCATTCTTACTTGTATTGGGATATATTGTCTATTTAGGGCCAGAAGGGCATTAAGTCTATGTAAAATTATATGAGTTAATGCCCTTCTGGCTCTGAACAGACAGCATGGTGTATACATACTTGCTGAAAAAGTTCAATCTGCAGTGTGAATCTCTGAATTGTCTCCACACTGTAAAATTATAATTCAGTCACAATATAAAATATAAATAAAGTAATAAGAAATTTATGATACATGTACTTTATGTAATAATTCCAAACTTTTCCTTGATGTACATGTATATTCAGTGAGGTACATCAAATGGAAGGCATTTTGGGGTTTCATACAACGGTGTTCCTTTAAAAATGTAAAAATAGCCTTTATTTATTTATTTATTTTTTCAATCAAAATTGTCATGTCTTTCAGTTATTTAAAAAATTGTGACAAGAGTTAACCCATTCATGACAGGAATTATTTAAAGTCTAATTTAATCAGCTTTTATTCTTCAAATTGGCAACACCAACATTTTTATTTTATTGCTACATTTTATTCAATAAATGTCATGTATCAGAAATGAATATAAATTGACAGAAATTATGATGATAAGTCAAAAAGTTACCAATTTGCAGGGGAAAATGGTGATTTTAAACCTTCTATCACATTGCCAATTTAAGGATTTTAATGCTTATTTTCCTTTAAAAAATTTTCAGCATCAAACAATGAATATTGATGCAACCAAAATGGGCACAATTTGTGTAGAATTTTTTGCTCTTTCTGCTCATGTATTTGGTATGATTTTTAGGGCTTTGCATTAAAAGATATTAGGCCAAACCACAAAATGTGGACCTCTGTCACGAATGGGTTAAGGATGAAATGAAGAAAGAGAGAGAGAGAGAGGGGGGGGGGGGAGAGGGAGAGAGGGGAGGGGAGGATGAGTGGAGGAACAAAGAGGATTGACAGAGAGAAACAAAGCACATAGAGATGGGGGGGGGCAAAGTCAAGACCTGAAAAAAAGGTAGTAGCAAAAGTTTTAAAACAAAAAAAAAAGTACTATGTCTACAAATGGGAGCAAAGAATTCTATGTTTTTCTGACATCTGTGATGTTTTTCTGACATCTGTGATGGTTTTGAACATGATTAGGATAGCAATAAGTGGAGAAGCTTCAAACTCTCGTGTGCTGTGACTGATTTTAATCTGTTGTCTGTCTTTGATTTGATTCCTCCCGTTTGTTTGCTATCATAGGAGAGAGACAAGTTTGCACCCAAGATACACCTGCTAGAAACTGTTGAAGAACTGAAGAAGTTCAACGCCAGAAGAAAACTCAAGGTAACAGAACTCCCCTTTACAGTGAAAGCAAATTTTGTTTCACATTTCCTTTCAGGGCAGCCGTTCATAGCAGTTTTAGCTTCTGTAGAGAATCATGTACTCGGATACATTAATAGTGATGTAACAATTAAACAACAAACAATAGCAACAACAACAGAAAAGCCGACTGTCGGTATGAGGTATAAGTCAAGATAATTGTGCTCTCCCTATTTTAAATTAATTTCAACATAATCAGTCATGGTATGCTGCCAAAATATAAAGAGAAGCGCACCTTTATGTTTCACATCAAACTTCATTAAATTAATTAAATGCAGCTAATGACCAACTATTAAGCAGTTCAACATGACTGGATTTCAGTATAACTTGCATTTTCCATAGATCCTAAAACGAGCTATCTTGGGCATTGTTTTCAACGGGTTAACCATTTTATTCTGTAGTATAAATGCATATCTTTCTACAAGATGGATTTAAAATTTAAAATGTAAATGGGAATATTTCGCGGTGTGGAAATTTTCACGCATTTCGCGCGGCACGACACTTGCGCGAAAATAAAACCGCACAAAATATTCTATTTTGCAGGTGAATACAATTATTCCAACTGTCTGTGAAGGTTAGGCCGCTTATCAAAAGTGTAGTCCTGCATATTTGATCGTCTTTTCCCCGCCCTTTCTTTTACATCGGCTTTCCCGATCCCCCATTGTTTGTCTACGGAGAATCGGGAGGATCGGAGGGGAAAAGATGCTGAGTGGGAAAGACGTTAAAGGCTGCTTTCCAAATTGGCTCTGACTTTGGATAAGGTGCTTTAAAGATGTGCGATTGTGTCTAACCTGGCTGAGGGCGAAAAATTAATTGTGCAAAAATTTCCTTTTTACAGTATCTGACCATTTTCTTATATCATTATTCATTTCAGGGTGCTGTTCTTGCAGCAGTAGCAAGTCACAAGTTCACCAGCTTCTACAGTGATCCTAACACCAAACACATTACAGACTTTGCCGATGATGATCCAACATCGTCGGGTAAGTGTCACCAAATATTTTAGAGCGTAGGTGTGTGAGGCAGGGGCATGGAGTGCTGCAGGCTCCCCCCCCCCCTTGGATCTGTAAAAGGAATTATTTAAAGCCTTATTTGATCAGCTTTTATTCTTCAAATTGGCAACACCAACATTCTTATTTTATTGCTACATTTTCCTTATAAAACATAATGTATCTGAAATGAATATAAATTGACAGAAATTATGATGAGAAGTCAAAAAGTTGCCAATTTGCAGGGGAAAATGGTGATTTTAAACCTTATATCACATTGCCAATTTAAGAATTTTAGTGCTTATTTTCCTTTAAAAATTTTCACCATCAAACAACGAATATTGACGCAACCAAAATGGGCACAGTTTGTGTAGAATTTTTTGCTCTTTCTGCTCATGTATTTGGTATGATTTTTAGGACTTTGCATCAACAGATATTAGGCCAAACCACAAAATGTGGACCTCTGTCACGAATGGGTTAACCTACGTGTAGTGTGCTCTTCCTTTGGGCCAAATTTTACGCATGAACACCCATCCTGCTAAGAGATATGTTAGGCATGACATGATGCTATTGCATTGACATCAGTGTCAATGACAGATGCATTTAGCTCTTTTACAGGAAAGTCACTTTTGTGACTTGCCTCCTTTTGTCAAAATAGGGCAGAATGAGTCTGTCCTATTTATCATACCTTTTTGCATTTGGTATTTGGTATTCACAAGATGACAGATGTTCCTCAATTGTGTTTAAGAAATTGCAATACAATACAGTCAAAACATTCATGTTTTGTGATAAAGACCCATCTTTGGACTTTGGGTTGGCACGCTCTTTGAAAGAAGAGAATAGAAATCAGACAGAACATCAGTCCTCGAGCCAAACATTGTGGGAACAACTGCCATATGATACATGTAGGTGTGCACAAATGTCATGGGAGGGTTTGCATGGAGTGAAAACTTCATTAGATCATTGTAACCAGCTTGTTTCTGGAGAGAATGTTTTGACTGTGTTTATAGTTGACAGAGGTTTCAGGTACATGCAAAGTAAGTTTTATTTAGGCTCATGAAGTAAATGTGTGAATTGTGAAGATGATTGAAAGATATATTTCTTACGTGTTTCGTAAAATCAGAAACATTGGCAAAATGACACCTTCCTTTTGTTGTCGTTGTTGATTTGGGTTTTTACACACGATCAATTCCAATTACCGTATTGGTTTGTAGTGGTGGCTAATTTTTGGTTTTTTTTCCAGTGAGAAATTTCCATGAATTTCAAACATTTCAGTGTTATTCAACTTTTCATTGTTTGAAATCAGAAACTTTTTTGGAAATTTGGGCTTGGTCAGAATTTGTTAGTTTCCTGCAGAGGAAAAATCATGCTTTGTTAATGATAGGGTTGTTTGTTTACAGGTGGTGGATGTTGCAACACTTGTACTGTTGAATTTCTGTAATTGCCTTCAGGGCCCCGTTGTATAAAACTTAACTATTATTTTAACTTTGCCATCAGTGGTAACTTCTATGGAAACTGTGAATTTGATTGGCTGTAGAGCAATGTTACCATGGTAGTTATCATTGATGGCAGAGTTACCATTAATGGTAAGTTTTATGTCACGGCACTCTGGTATGTAAATGAGAAAAATCTCATTTTTTTTTTTTCTCCCAACAGGTGCTGTTGCCCAGGTATTGGATAGTCTAGAAGAGATTCAGTGTCTAACTGACTGTGATGAGAAGGACCTAGACTTCCTACATACAATCTTTGAAGATACCCAACTCCACTCACTGCTTGATGTAAGTTAGTCATGATGATGATGATGATGATGAATATGATGAATATGATGATGATGATGATGATGATGATGATGATGATGATGTTGATGATGATGGTGATGATGGTGATGATAATGATTATAGTGATGATCATGGTGGTGGTGGTGATGATGATGATGATGATGATGATGATGATGACGACGACAATGATACCAATGATGATGATGATGATGATGATGAGATTGTGATGATGATGATGATTTAGAAGAGGTCTAGTGCTTGACAGTGATGAGAAGGATCTAGCCTACCTAACTGACATCTTTGAAGATACTCAGCTTCACTTATTGCTATTGATAAGTCTTGTTCTTCATTGTGCAACTGTTTCACAATATTGTGCGTCACGATGTGTCAGTTTAAATGTCACGAAAAGTAGTAGTATTGTGTTGAATTTGTTGTGTGATAACTGCTTTGTTTTCAGTTTAGAAAGTGGAAGTAGTTCAGTTTAGACATTCCTTGTAAAGAGGGACTATTGCCGCTGATGATGAAAATGCAACTGATGATGATAATAATGATGATGATATTTATACTAAAACAAAATCAATGATGATCTTCATGGCAATAATGATGGTTATGATGATGTGGCGGTGGTGGTAATGATGATGATGATGGTGGTGGTCATAATGAACACTCAAACTTACCTTGCTGTTTGAAAAAAACAACAATAACAAATCTCTGTGTCATTAGTACATGTAGTTTACTTTCATCTTCAATTTGTAGCTTGCCTACCTTGTAGCTGTACTGGGAGATTTAAATCCATTTACTAGAATTATTTTGACAGTGATGCATCTGCACCTCATCTATTACTGTGATTGATTTATAGATTGATTGGTTAATAAATGGATTCCTACCGTCTGAGGATTTCATGATAAAAACAATAACACATTATTCAGACAGTTCTGACAATCAATAATATCATTTCAATTAAAAAGTGGTAATGACAAATAATAGCAGTTATCAAAATAATATAATATAGTAATAGGAAATGGAATAAACAGCAAATTCACTACTAGTAATACATTTGTAATTGGCTTTAACGAATGTTCATATTCAAAGCAAATGATTGATTTTTTTCCTTTGACAGAAAAATAAGAATTTGAAATAAATTCAGAACTAAAATTGAACAAATAAATGAAATTCACTAAGAATAATTCATTAGGGGTAAAATTTTTCTTGCACTAGCTATCACGTAAAAAAAAATTACATTTAAAACCATTTCATTTTCTGTTATCAGCAGTTCATGTCTTTATAGAATCATGTAAATTTATATTGCAGTTACAATCATTATTGAAAATGGGTAAGATTTAAATTGACTCTCTTAATGCACATGGGAGAGGAAAACTGAGTGTGATCTTTTGGGAATGACTTTCACCTCTCTTCACAAGGTGACTGAACTGAATGTAGAGCTTAGGTGAAAACAACAATGTCTCCCTCATGTGGCAGGAATCAGTCCAGGTTTATCATGACGACTGCCCTTCATTATGCATGCATGGGCATACTGTATGCTTTAAGCCACGGCCACTTTCCCAATTCAGAATGGGGTCAATTTATGATACAGCCCCTCAACAAGGGTGTGTACAGGTTTATTTATTCCTGAATACTTCAGTAGATTCATGTAATATTGACTATACATGCAAAATTTTGAATAAGAGTTTAATATCTATGTGAGAGAGATAGAAACTACTGTACATGTAGTTTTTAATTTCTTTTTATTAATAACTTCTGGGCATATCATGACTAAAATTCAATTTTCACAAATACAGGTAATGCTACCTTAGCTCACTATGTATTAATTGTAGTGTAGTAAATCGCAAGAAACTTTGATATTGTGCGCTTCAGATAAGATCTCTGCATATATAGCTCTCTTCACATAGCAGATGATATTTTCCTTTTGGTGCTCATAAATTGGATGGGTGATAGTACAACTACAGAGTATAAACAGCAGAAAGTGATTAAGATGGAATCTGGTTGAGACAGGTTATAACCGCATCAGGTGACAATGAGGTTATGACAGGTTGTTTGGACGGCATCCAAACTTTTAAATACCCTGGTAGGCTGGTACTTCCGTTCAGCAATAACCACCCACTTCCCACCCCCTAAAAGTCCTAGGCCCCGTTTCATAAAACTTGTTATCAGTAACAACTGCCACATTTCTAAGACAAATTTGCTCTCAGCCAATCACATGAAAGGATTTCAGTAGCTTATAACAGTTATCACACCTTGTTATTTATAACGAGTTTTATGAAACATGGCCTTGTTACAGCTATCATTTAATCACTTCATATGTACCTGAAGCTTTATAAACCCATGGCAGTACAGAGGTTACTGAAGGTCTAAATTAATCAGCTTTTTGTTATCAAATTGGCAACAAGTATTCTCCCCCCCCCCTGCTCTTCCATAGCTTTAAAAAATGAAAATGTATATAACATGAATTGATGTGAATGAAAATTGCAAAATTTGACATAAGAATTGCCAATTTGAACTTGAGAAAGATAATGATATATTTTCCATGCACTGTCAGTTTAGAGAGATTTTAATGATTTTACAATTAAAATCACTTTTACCCAAGCATGGGCCTGAATGGCTCAATTTCCTGCATTGAAATTGGACAATAATTTTTTTTTTCAGTGAAGTTCGCTGTTTCTGCTGATGTACTACTGTATAGTGTGTAATTCCTGGCATTCTGGCTCAAGAGATACTGCAAAGTGTCACTTTAAAGAGACACTGTACTGCTGTGGGGTTAAGAGTTTGTTGAACTATGACTGAGAGATGGGAAACGCCCTATGATGGTGTGATGTGCACGTAGTTTGTGGTCAAGTTTGGGAAGTAGGGATAGGGCATGGGTGTCAGTGGGGGGGGGGGGGGGGGCACAATAGGGTATGTCCCTCCAAATGTGGTGGAAGGTGGTTATAATTGGATCGTATTGGGTCCCAGAAAGGCAGTTTTTCAAGTCCTTCCCTTCAAGGATACCCACCCAGTTATCAGAGATCTTAAAGCATGGAAGAGAGTAAGAGAAGTTCGATAATTTGATAAATACTGAATACAAACAAGTTCACTTAATTTTGTCTTTTTTTCATATGAATTTTCCCTAATTGTTGAATGAAGGTATGTTTCCTTATGGCAGTTTTGACAGGTGTAAACTACATTTATATCTAGAACGTAATGTGTTATGCGCTATACAAAAACTGTTCATTATTATTATTATTATTATCTGTTTTCCTTTAACCCATTCGTGACAGGAATTATTCAAAGCCTAATTTGATCAACTTTTATTCTTCGAATTGGCAACTCCAACATTTTTATTTTATTGTGACATTTTTCTTATAAAATGTCATGTATCTGAAATGAATATAAAATGACAGAAATTATGATGAGAAGTCAAAAAGTTGCCAATTTGCAGGGGAAAACAGTGATTTTAAACTTTCTATCGCATTGCCAATTTAAGGATTTTAATGCTTATTTTCCTTTAAAAAATTTTCAGCATCAAACAACGAATATTGACGCGACCAAAATGGGCAGAGTTTGTGTAGAATTTTTTGCTCTTTCTGCTCACGTATTTGGTATGATTTTTAGTGCTTTGCATCAAAAGATATTAGGCCAAACCACAGAATGTGGACCTCTGTCATGAATGGGTTAAACGAGAGCAGCCAAGGGCCAAAAACCACTGAAAGTAAACGGTCCTACATGAATGTTATCGATTCTTTCCCCTCGTATCAATAGCCGTTGTGAGTATGCACTCAGTAAGACTCTTCAAATGCAACATTATACAAGCATTGGGTTTCGTGGCCTGCAGCTCTCCAGTGGCTGGGTGTCGGGCATGAGCTCTTCATTGCTATGCTATGGCTTTATTCTGATGAGAAGTTTGTCATAGACATGGACTTACGTAGAATGGCCATGTTATTGAAAAATGAATAACAGGACAAGACCCCCCTGCCCTGCCCCCCCCCAAAAAAAAAAAAAAAATTAACCCAACCCTCACCCAACTAAACTTCATCGTAAAGGATCATTTTTGTTTCAATTTCAAATCACAACTGAGAGAATTATTATATGGGAAATTTGACTTATATCTTTGCAAACAGTTTTTATATTGATTATTAAAAGATAAAAAATAATTTTCTTACAAGATTACAGAGCATAAGAGGAATAAATGCTTTCTTATCATGCCGGTTTTACCCCAGTGTCAATTCCTGTGCAAGTGTGTGTGTTCAAGTAATGTTTAGAGCTGATGATATCTTGAATATTACATGTATGTAATGACATTGAACTCCAAACGTAAAGAGCAAATTATTATTTTGGTCTATTTGGTACCCTTTAAAGTTCATTGTGAACACAAATGTCAGACAAAATGCCATCATGTCTTATAGTCCTGGGGGGGGGGGGGGTGTTTCACAAAGACTAAGATTGACTCAAATTGCTCTTAATTATAGCAGGCCATTCATGCCACTGTTTGCTTCACCATCAGTCTCTCAAGGGGTGCACAAATCATTGTCACAAATTTGAAGAATTTACATTTTTTGTTTTCTTCATCAATGAACTATAAAACATTGTCAATTCTGCAGATTTGTGACCATGATTTGCAAATCCTTTGAGAGATCCATGGTGAAAGCAAACAGTGGGATGAATGGTCAGCCATAGTTAAGTGCGACTTTAGTCAATCTTAGTCTTTGTGAAACACCGCCCTGATGTGTAGCCTAGAAATTTAAGCATTCTCATCTTTTCACTGTGCCACACTTTTCCAGTGGCTGCAGAAATAAAACTGGTTTAAATGGAAACAAGAGAACTGCCAATTTAACCCATTCGTGACAGAGGTCCACATTTTGTGGTTTGGCCTAATATCTTTTGATGCAAAGCCCTAAAAATTATACCAAATACATGAGCAGAAAGAGCAAAAAATTCTACACAATCCGTGCCCATTTTGGTTGCGTCAATATTCGTTGTTTGATGCTGAATTTTTTTTAAAGGAAAATAAGCATTAAAATCCTTAAATTGGCAATGTGATAGAAGGTTTAAAATCACCGTTTTCCCCTGCAAATTGGCAACTTTTTGACTTCTCATCATAATTTCTGTCAGTTTATATTCATTTCAGATACATGACGTTTTATAAGAAAAATGTAGCAATAAAATAAAAATGTTGGTGTTGCCAATTTGAAGAATAAAAGCTGATCAAATTAGGCTTTAAATAATTCCTGTAACGAATGGGTTAAAATGCTTATAATTCAGCTATTTAGTCATGTGAAAGGTACATGTGGAATGGATGAGAGTAGGGAGGGAAAGAGGGAGCGAAGAATAAGGAGGAAGGGAGAGGGAAGGAGATAGAGAGATATATAGATAAGAGAGGTAGAAAAAGAGACTTCAATTCAGTTCAATTGATTCATTCAATGTTTTTATTTTCCGTATCAATGGAAATTTGTTTTGTTAACATGCACCTTGTAGATACCAAGATTATCAATATAAACAAACAAATAAAAAGAATAAGAACATAATCAAAATATTATAAACACTAACCAAAGAAATAAAGAAAGAAAATTCTTGCAAGAGATCAACACAGATGAATGGGGGTACATAAAAAGTATAAATTGATACAGATGCATATACATGTACAAAATGCATCTACATGTAGGTTAGTAGGTACTCTCAATATTCACATAGTATGAATGTACACAACCTGAATGTGTATGGCTACAGCACGAAAGAGGGAATTTTTTTTTAGCAGAACATTGCATTTATATAAAAACAGCTCACGGCAGTATGGAATGTGCATGGAAACGCCTAAAAGCCATGTATGTAAACATAACCTTGTCCATCCTCTGCTTTGTATATCTATAGTGTATCTCATGCCTTGCATGCAGAGAAGCCAACATCCCAAGTATTCCAGGCATGTATCTGTGATGAAGTGATAGAGATACGAGAGCGTTTTATATCTTTGTTGTTGGAACACTCCTCCTCCCCTTCAAAGAAAAGGAAAGTATCTTTGATAATGATGTTGAATATTCAGTGTTGCTAAAAACAATGGTCTGAAGTGACTATAGGTGTTTGTTTATTTTAAATCATGATCTAAACCATGGTTTTTAATTCAAACCATGGTCTCAACCATGATTTATACCTCCACTGTGAACTAAAATAAGCGTGAATATACATAACTGCAGATAATAGATGTGAGGATGCGTTGGAGTCGGACATTTGTTGAAATGCTTCCCATGTCAAAGAAAGGGACAATATCCCCCCCCCCCCCCTCTCATAAAGTGACAGAGATGCAAGTACAAGAGTGCATTCTTGCCCCATGTTGTAGTCATACCACCACCACCACCACCCCCTCCCCCCATCCTCTTTCAGAGAAAAGGATAGTAGCTGTAATGAAGTTAGCGAGATATGAGATAGTGTTGTAGCTATGTTATTGTGGTAACGCTCCCCTTCAAAGGAAAAGGAAGTATCTGTGATGAGGTGAGAGAGATCAAAGCATGTTGTGCAACTGGGTCACTGAATGTGTCTTCCCTCTCGCCCTCCAAGAAACCTCTTGTAAGAAGAAGGAGAGATATGAAAGCGTTGTAGCTGCGCCATTGTCATTATGTCTTCCTCCCCCTCCCCCATGAAAAGGAAGACTTTCCCTGATGAGGTGAGAGAGAGATAACAAGAGCGTGTTGTATCCTTGACGTCGGAACACTGCCCCTTCAAAGAAAGGGACAGTTTCCTTGATGAGGTGAGAGAGAGATAACGAGAGCAGGTTATATCCGTGCCGTTGTCGGAACGCACCTCTTTCAAAGATAGGGACAGTATCGCACCAGACAACTATCACTCGTCACCGGATTACAGTTGTTTTATTGCATTCCTACCTTCAGCAATTTCGGCATGACATTTAGCGTTTGCTACATGTACATATGCACGGAGACAAATAGGTGGCATGTATGGCGCTTAGAGTCTGAGACGCATAGTATTTGCGTCTTTACATTCATATGTCTCTGAATGACAAGCTTCTTTATTGTATGCTGCACTTATTCCACAGTCTTGAATTTTTATCTCTATGGCGATCCTCAAATTGGCAATGTTGTTTAAAATGGCAGGGTTTTGAGCGCAGCTATTAATATGTTTTGTTCACAAAATTTCATGTTTTCTCCATTATCTCTTATGGTGCAGCTTGTCTCCTTCTTAGCACAAGATGTATAACAGGAAAATGTATATGCCACAACATATGTTGATTTCACAAAGAGACAAGCAGCATCTTTAGATATAATGGAGAAAATATGAAATTTTTTCCTTCTAAACCTGCCATTTTGAAGCAGCATTGAAGATCGCCATACAAAGTAAATCAAGACTTTTCAAACTTCATAACTTTCTCATTTTGTAACCGTTTTTGATGGAACTTTTTAAAAATTTCTTCTCTCTTTCCTCTCTTTTCATTGTATTACTGATTTTTCCCCAGGGTTTCATTCTCCCTACGTTTTGACAGTAAATTTAGTTATCAAATGGTCCATTATTTGAGCTAAACCTCTGATATGTTCCTGGAAAATTTCTTGTTCAAGACCAGCAAAAGAAATTCTAACACCATTGAGGCGAGTCTTGGTAGGACATCTTTACCAACAATACAAGGCTGTTTATGTCAGAATTATAATCATAATATTATGGGTTCTTGTGTAGCGCTTATGTCTGTCTGAATTGACACTCCTGGGGCTCCACTGTCATTTAGCATGGCAGCCATTATAGACGCTCTAGCAATTCAAGGAAATTCTTCTTACCAGGTACCCATTTACTACACCTGGGTGTAGTAAATACCTGTCAATTCTTGTTATGTTTTATTGTAAAAATCCCCAAAGGAAGTTTCCTTAACTTACAAAATGTCTTAATTTGCTCATAATATATTTTTAGAAATACATTTTTGTATACTATTTATAAGGTGGTATATTGTCATACATGTATCCTTGTAGCTTCATGCCGTTGTAAATCTTTCTATCTATCACCCACTGAGTAATACATTCTTGGTGTAAGGATCCCTGCTCTTTATTAGTTCTGATTGATAAACCAGAAACATGGCATCTGTTACTTCAATCTCATATACAGCCTGTTCATGTTCACTCTCAATAGTGAATGCAAAGCAACATGGTTGCTCACAGCTGTAATTCCATCCCTTCATGCATTTATTATTAGTTTGAAATAATATGCTTTTAGAACATGCTCTTTCTTCTAAACCTCCTAGCAGTATAGAGCTTTCTTAAGGTTTAAATTAATGAGCTTTTTAGTCCTCATATTTGTAACAATTATTATCATTTTCCAGTCTTATGTAGTTTGAAAAAAAAAAATGGATATAACATGAACCAATATGAATGGTTGGGGGGGGGGGTATTTAGGTCTGAGCTGTACACAAATTATTTTTCAGGTGATTTGGACACTTTAAAGTGTCTAATCTTCACCCATTGAGCTATATCCTAACTCCAATGGATTTAAAATCTCCCCAAGAATGATAGTTTGACTGAAAATGATGAATACAACTCAACAGTGATTATTTAGAATTTTTATAAAATCTCTTTGCAGTTGTGGAGACAGAAATGTGAAAATGAATTACCAAGGAATCAGGGTTCTTTAACTAGAAAAAAATCCACACACAGTTCCCACTCTGCGCAAAGCGTGGAAGTTTCAGAAGTTTTAAGGAATAACACCTAAAGTTAGGTGTGGTGGCAGTGTAGCTATAGTAAAAGGATGAAAAATACTTCTTGGTAAGCAGGAGTTGTCTACTAATGCCATAAAAGTAAAAATACATTGCCAAAAAGCAAAACAATCTGTGACATTTATCATTATTGTTAGGAATATATACTCCAATATTTTTTTACCCTTGTTGCCACGCATGGTGCAGCAATTTCACACATGGTTCTTCCTTGTCTGAAACCCTTTACGCATGGTACTGGAACCATGGGTGTTATGTACTGGCGAGAACCATGCAAGGAATATTCACTTTCGAAAATGCACTCAAATGCATGAACCACTGTACATCCTTGACTGAACTGAACTGAACTGAACTACAGGTAATTAGGAGAAGCAAATGCTAAGAGACAAATGCAATTGAAATGTCTTTGAAAGTCAAGCGAATGAACCACACGTGTTCTGGGATCAATCATGATACAACCATGATACGACCATGGAGTAGTTAGCTATAGACTACATTATAACCTTATGCCATACTTGTTATGTTGTTCCGAAGTGAACTTTGTAACGATGCTAATTAATATACCTATATTGAGAGGGACACCTGCAGTTGAAATGTCCTAAACGGTAAGACACAGCCAGTGATTGAAGTCGAGTGAATGAACCACTGTGCTCCTGTGATCGATCATGATACAAACTTAAAAATCATGGTGTAGTTAGCTAGGAGACTATAGTACATCGTAACCTTATGCCATTTTTGTTGTGTTGTTCTGAAGTGAACTTTGTAAGATGCTAATTGATACAGACATTAGGAGGTCTCTAAAGGTCTTTCTCTTTCACGGCACTGAATCTCTGCTTCATTTACCATTTGTTCAGAGGCAGAAGGACATTAAATCATATGAGGCACTGAAGGAAATGAACCACTGCTCTTAGGATTGAATTGAATAACAACCATGGAGTTACACAGTGATTACTTATGTAATCTTATGCCGTACCTGCATTGTTGTACAGGAATGACCTTTTTCATGCTGCTAATTGATACAGACATAACAAGATCTCTAAAGGTCCTTCTGTAACATGGCACTGAATGTCTGCTTCGTTCACCGTTTGTTGAGGGGCAGAAGGACAATATGCACGGAAATGAACCCCTGTGCAACCAGGAAGTTACACAGTGATTATACGGTACCTGCATCCTTGTTCTGAAGTAAACTTTGTAATGATGCCAATTGATAAAGACATTACGAGGTCTCTAAAGGTCTTTCTGTATCAGTGCATTGAATCTCTGTTCCATTTATCATATCTTGAGAGGCAGGATCTTCCTCACCTCACCTCACCTATCCTGTGAACCTTGATTTTGTGAAGGTGCCATGGAAGACATAGCCACCATTCTCCTCCAACTGCTCCTGTCCACCACCCCTCTCTCTCTCCCTCTCTCTCTGCACCAGGCTCATCCCTGTCTACTCGTAGATGTTGTCTAGTTTGCAGACACAGACCCTGTTCTGTCAAAACATATTATAAAGGTCTGAGTAGGAGACTAAAGGAGGTCAATGGTGATCATGTACTATAGCTGCTCCAGACCTATAATTACACAGCCAGTAGGCAAACTTGCTAGCCTTCTTAAAATGCAGTCCATTTAAATAAAGTGTTAATTAGGGTCTGTGCCTGCAGACTAAATGTTCTCCCATCTCCTGTGTTGTCTTAAAGGGCGGACCCATTGCTGAAACAATGTTAGTTCATTTAAAAGAGCATGATTTTATTAGCCGAAAATCATCTGCCTAATTTTTTTTTTAAAGTCATGTTGCCAAGGAAACCCCCAAATGTGGTAAGAATTCAGGATATTTTTGACCCCTCAGCTGTGACCCAGTTTCAACTAGGTACCCACTTTGACGTGAAAATGACGTCAAAGTACCTTGTCGTGCACTTCTAGCAAAATGCGCGCAAGGTATGATACATATTGTACAGTCTGGCATGCAGCACAACTGCATTGCGCAAAGCTGGGTACCCACTTTGACGTCATACCTCATACTCAAATTTTTTGGGCAGCTCTTGACTTTTTATGAGAAAATTAGCCAAAATGCATTGATTTCGATTGAAAATCATCATATTTTAATGTTATTCTTCTTATAATTCTATTCTCGATCATATATAAAAAAAATTTTACCATTGTGTAATCACTTTAATTGATGTAAGCTTCAACTTCATGGAGAATCTCTTTAAAAGAAAGTTGTGTGGTGATGCCATGCCAGGGATGAACAAATCTAGGTTGTGCTGATCTGTGAAAACTCACATCCCATGTAGCTCCACTGCAAAAAAGTATATAGCAGCATTTCATTTTTTTCTTGCTCATTTCTTTTGAGACCTACTTTCCTGGAACAATGACTAATTGTCCACCTTTTCACACCGGACCAAGAACCTAGACAATGAACTTCCTTTTTCCTCTTGATAAATCTCTGATAACTGCTCTTAAGATATCGAGGACTCTTTCCTGCACCATGGCAGTGCTCAATAAAATCTGTTCACATTTGATGTGCTGAACCAACTCCAAACACCACTGCCAGTAGCAGATCCAGGAATTTGAAACAAGGGAGGCACCACCGGTGAGGGAGCGGACAACCGAGCCAGGGAGGGTATGGAAGGGGGTATCCCCCTCCCACGGTAAGGACTTAAAAAAAAAAATCATGAGTGTAAGCTGTATAAAAACTCTTACTTAACCATTGTCCAAGGAGTAAAAAAAAATGATCAAAAGAAAAAAATTAAAGGGGGGGGGGTGTGCCCTTGGCGCCCTTGCCTGGATCCGCCACTGACTGCAGCAGAATAAATGCCATTTTGCTTGTCAATGAATTCGCAGGTGGATAATAACACTGTAATAACAACAACAGTATTGACAGTGGCAACGACAGTGGGACAGCAACAATAACAGCAACAAGAACAGAAGCAACAACAATATTAAAAATCATTTACCCAGGGTAATCTCAACATGAATACTGTTTTTTTATGAAGGCCATGTAATTATTATTGCCCATGTATTGGCAGTAGCCCACCTGGGTAGAGAGGAACACATGCATGGAAAACACCCTGTCCACAAATGTAAGCACTGCCTGAGGATTGAACCCAGAACCTTTTGTAAGAAATCCAAGAGCCCCCAACTCTATACTATAGACATTGCTCCAAAAATAACCCAAAATGCCCCCCCCCCTTTCCATGTACTTGCCTATTTGTGTGTTATAATTTAGGGTAACATGAAACCGGTAAAAAAAAAAAAAAAGAAGATTTTCTGTACGGGGGCTATTTTGCAACTTACGAGGGCTTTTTTTTTTTTTTTTACATTTTGGAGGCAAATCGCCCTTAGCCCTCATGTATTTTTTTCACCTCCTGAAATACAATTCACTTGTGTCGTGTCATTTGGTTGCAGGATATTTAGGGAGTGTACAGAGTTGTATGTGAGCAAGACTTTAGGAGCCTCCTTCCTACTCCTAATTGGAGCTATTAAGATTTCCTCTCAACAGAATTAATCAGGTGACACTGAGAGTAGGTCCCATGAGAGTCATGTGATAGGGGTTGCTTAGCAACCGAGACATCCCATCAGACAAGTTCCTAGCTGCTCTCAGATGAGAAATAGAAATGGATAGACTGTGATGTAGGAAGAGCTTTGCAGTGCCATAAATAAATTCTTCTTTCTTGTTGAGGTGCCGTGGTCCAGTGGTTTAAGGTGCTTGACTGGAGATGCGAGAATCGGGGTTCGATCCTTGGCACGGCACTTATGCCCTTGAGCAAGGCATTCAATCTACATTGCTCTTTTATCGTAGATTAAATAAATTAACGTGCCATAGGCATATTGTTACCAACGTGTGCGTGCGTTTTTTTTTGGGGGGGAATTTCTTTGTTCTTTTAAGTTCCTTTTTGGATTTGCAATTGTATAGGAGTGAGATTTCAAATTAATCTTATATATCTGAGCGTCTTGAGATCAGTAGAGCTGTATAGCTCCAACTCCTTGATTCTTGATTTTTTTTTTTTAATATAAAATCTTGTTATTACTCTAGTTAAGTGCATACACATGGCTTTGAAGCAGAATGTAAGAGGTCATAAATAGACCTGTTTACTAATTTTATGCATACTTGTTGAACAGAAGTTTCCCTTGGCAACTAAGAAGCTTGCCTGAGGCTTGCCCAACATAGCAACACTAATGTATGTAAAGGGGATTCCATCATTTCAAATGCCATTATTCATTGCAGATGAACTGAAAAGTTGGTAGCCAAGGGTTCTGGAGAGAAACGTGCATAAATTTGAATACATTAGTAAACAGGTCTATTGTGACACAATGTATCATTATGCACAACACTTTTTTGCAGTTGACTTTCTTTACACAGGGGTAGCAACATACATGTACATGTGGGGTGCAGTGTTTTTATGAAGAGTGATGGCAGCCATTTCTGTAATGTAATTCAGCAGCAGCACTACTATGCCAAGGTCATGCATTGTCTGCTGAGGACACCGGACACGAAAATTCCCTCCAGCATTCAATCAAAATTTAAACACGTTTACTGTTCCTGCTTTTTAATGGCTACACCTAGGTGTAGGAATTTTTCCCATCAAAGTAATTGTAGCTTGCAGGTTCAAGATGCTACACTTCATATCTGTCATGCACAAAGTCTGAAGTGAATTATACATGACCCAGCTCCTAAATGTCGTCGAGAGGCGTCATGTCACAACCTTCGCTTTCTAAAGCTATGAATAACCTATTAACTGTGAAATAAAAATGGCTATTATGGACAGGGTGATAGATATACACTACATGGGAAATGGATTGTTGTGCGCCTTAAGTAGAACTTCTATTAATCCTGTGCGATATCGACCATGCTATGTGGGGCTGAGCTTCGGTGTTGAAAGGTTGCCAATTTGAACGTGCCCTCTAGTGATGATTTAAAAGGGTGATTCACTGTTGCCGATGTTTTTGGATTTTCAATCGGATTTCTTCATCTAGAGCTGAGATTAAAAGAAGGCAACAACAACAGCAACAACAACAGCAACAACAACAGCAACAACAACATCAAGAAAAGATATCAAAACTAAATTCAGAACTCTGATATTGCCAGAATTGATGAGAAGATGCTTTATTGCCCAGACTCATGTGCACAAAACAATGGTACTGTACCTCTTTTTGTGTTAAACAGAACAGCATTCTTCTTAATTTATAAAGAGAAAAGAATTGGAAGCTGATGATAAAAATACATTTCTGTTTCAATTAACTCAGTTAAATAGATTGCCAAATGATTTGTATTTTGATCAGTGTGAATGGACCATTGAAAAGAATTTCACCATCCAGTGTGAATAGATTTTGTGACAGCTATTGAGTGCATCAGCATATTAGCATAGCTACCAATGTGAATAGACCTTTGCAGTGATTTCTATTTGTACTTTAATGTCACCCTATCTTGTGGTGAGAGACACTAATTTATATCTGTCAGCTGCACCTCAATGCTGAATTATACATGTGTGCCAAGTCCTTATACCATGAAGAAGCGTCACTCGTGAAAAAGTGTCTCCTGCCTCTCCATTCGGAGCGGGTAAACATGTAATTCATATTTAAGCATGGTAATACACACCATCTCTGTAGAGATATGAATGGAATAATTCTTTTCCTTTTTTTTTTAAAGGAGAATGCAACACAGGCATCAGTGTGCTCTTAGTGAATAAAGATGACAAAGAAGAGTAAACAGTGAAAGTTTGAGCAAAATCAGTCAATCTGTTCAAGAGTTATGAATTTTGAAAGTTTCAGTAAATCTCTATTATGGGGATCCTTGAGTTGGCAACTTTGCCAGCATCTGTGATGTCATCATGGACAACTCTCAATTCATTTTGTACATAGTTTTTTTTAAAAAAAAATGGATTTATATGAAATTTCAAGTCAGGAATCAACATAATTCTTCCCAGAATGCTAGTAGAATTGATGTAGCCATGTCATACTCAGACAATAAATCAAAAGAATTTTTATTTTTCTTGAAAATAAAGAAAATGTTAAATTCTGTGTACAGAATGAATGGAGAGTTGTCCACGATAACATCACAGATGCTGGCAAAGTTGCCAATTTAAGGATCCCCATAATAAGGATTTACTTAAACTTTCAAAGTTCATAACTCTTGAGCAGATTGTGTGATTTTCCTCAAACTTTCACTGTTTATTCTTCTTGTTCTTCTTCATTCACTGGAAGCACACTGATGTCTAAAGTTGCATTCTCCTTTAAGTCAGCCTGTCCTGTCCTGTCCTGTTCTGTACCACCTTGACTACTTGTAATCTAATGTTTTAATGTTCTTGGATGCTTCTTGTAACACTTTCTTTATATATGTGCACATGGTTCTCGCCAGTACATAACACCCATGGTTCCAATACTACAGTATGTGTAAAGAATTTCAGACAAGGAAGAACCATGTGTGAAATTACTGCACCATGCGTGGCAACGAGGGTAAAAAAATATTGGAGTATATATTCCTAAAAATAATGATAAATGCAACAGATTGTTTTGCATTCTGGCAATGTATTTTTACTATAATGCCATTAGTAGACAACTCCTGCTTATCAAGAAGTATTTTTCATCCTTTTGCTATAGCATATACTGTCGCCACTCCTAACCTTAGGTGTTATTCTGTAAAACTTACGAAAATTCCGTGCTTTGTGCAGAGGGGGGAACCATGTGTGGATTTTTTCTAGTGAGAACCCTGTATGTAATGTTCCAGAACTATTCCATGCAGACCTGTTTTGCAACCACAGATAAAGGTACTCTTTTGCCTGTTGCAATCTTGAAAAATCTCCAATATGTGACCATTATTTGATCGATAATGATTGATATTTAGACCTTGATTATTCAAGAGGAACCATGCTTTTAAGATCTTTGGTTCGGCATTATCAGAAAGTGCATATTCCCTGAATCAGAATGATTCAGAAATTATATTGAAAGAAAGGATTTCTTTTAAATAAACAAATATTTTTTCGACAACCTGTAATTTTATGATAATTTTATGAAGTATGCTAGTGCTGCCAATTTGAAGCAAAGTGGTCTTCTATAGCACCTTACAGATTTCTCATCCGTGATGTAGTCAAGGTGACAGCCATGTTCTCAGTGATGCATGTAGCAAGCTAGATCTATCAATAAGCAAGATCACTTTACCTGATGCATGATTCACATGAGACAGCATAGCTTATGTCTATCAAGTGTTCATTAACCTTTTTATAACTCCATGACATTAACCGTGTGAATTTAGAGAGGGGGCAAGGGGGGGGGGGGGGGAAGGATATTTTAGAGGGATGAAGTTGGCAAGACTCATTATATGAGAATTTTGCAGTAGGACATGCATTTGGATAATAATTAATCAGTGTTTATTACAATTATCCATTTTGAACAGTATGTGTAGTGCACAAGAAATTGATTTTAATGCTCAAATTCTCCCTGCCTTCTGCATTATATGTATACACGTGTAACTCTTGTATATGTAAATCCCAGCCTCTTACCTTTGGAACTTATGATGTGCTGAGAGGGGGGGCAACCTTGGGTCTAGGCTGGCTTATTGATACTCTGTGTAGGATTCTGACTAATCTCACATCTTCATTAGATCTGTCATTGATCAAAATCTGCTTTTTTGACGAGCATTACTGTTTTTTTTGTTTTGTTCTGTTTTTTGTTTTTTTGTGGATGGGAATGATAAAGACGAGGACAATGCGTTTTCATGCAAGCTCCCACTCAAACATAAGGTATGGTACCGTGTAAACTCTGTATATTAAAAAGAGATCTGATATAACAATATTCCTGATATAACAAGGTAATATTCCTGTCCCAGCTCTTTATATTCTATTGTTTTTTAACCCTCATATAACAAGATTCCTGCTATAACAAGGTAATTTTGATGGTCCCAAGGATCTCGTTACACTGAATTTCCACTGTATTAGCTTAATGACTCTTGAAGTTCGACAAGATAATTGCAGATTGTGTGTGGTGTGTATGAGAGAGAAAGAGAGAGAGAGAGAAAGAGAGAGAAAGAGAGAGAGAAAGAGAGAGAAGTGGCAAAGAGAAAGAATTTGCAGGGATGGGAGAAAGAGAAAGGGAGAAAACGAGAAAATTTGAAGATGATTACTGTTGAGGCTGCATGTATGTCATGGTTAGTTAAAGACCTTGGATGGGAAGACCGGAACATGATCACATTAGTATACCCCCTGTGCAGGTCCCATAAGTGCTTGACAAGGTGCTGAGCTCTGCTCATGGAAGGCACATACCTGCACTCTCTATGACACCCACATCGAAAAGCATCCAGAGAAGTCAGAGAAAGTTTGAGAAAAATTGGAAACATGTGTACCCCGCATCTTAATGGGAGACCTTGGAGTAAGATGCGTCAGGCGTTTCATCCGTCAGAGAGGCCCTCCCCTCCCCCCCCCCAACATCCTACATCAAGTGCTATACGGGATACGTCTTCACGCCAACCCTGTCATTTCACAAGGGCGAGGATGAAGAAACGTCGTGGTAGAACCCTCGTTGACTGGAGCTAGCTTGCCGGCATGAGAGAGGGAGATGGAGGACACTGATGAATTTGGCTGCCTCTAATGTTCCTGCTAAAAGCTGATCAAAATTCATTTGCAAACTGGAGTCTCAGCTCAGGATGCCATACTCCTCCTCATCATCATTCATGAAACAACGGACTTGCTACGGATCCCAGACACTGTGTGTGAAGACCGACCCGAGACTTCTACGCTAAGGTATGCAGTATTTTTTCACCTTTACGTGGTATTTTCCCCCCCTTCAATTCAAAAACTCATTTCCATTATTCACAAGTGTTTCATCAAGTAATGATACTTTGTCACATTTTGTTGTTGGTGTATATATTTAAAAATATCTTTATAAATACTTTTTGTATAATTTGGAAGAGAGATATTCTGCACATACTGGCCAATATTCTCAATTATTTTCCAGTGTTCCACTAATATATATATATATTTTTTTAGTACTCTATGTGTTGACATTTATGATTTAAAAAGAATTATATTGAAGCATTCCTATGGATCATACAAAGATCCAAATCATCATCGTCATCATCATGTTGTGAAACATATTTCCTACGGATGTCCTAAGGAAACATCAAAACAAAGCTTTGTGCAAATTAATGTATACCGATCATTGAGGAGTATTTTAAAGAATCTTCAACCCTTCCTTTCATATTAAAAGGGGAGAGCTTTTGTACTCTGACTATCAGTGCTGGAGATATATAATTGTAGCAAGAGCCAGAGCATGACTTGCAGAGGAAAAAGCTCTGTACATTGATGTAATCATACTAATTGGGATGCAATATTGGCTTTTAATTGAGAGTTATTAGCCCTTCAACACAATACATACTCTGTGTCATTTGCTGTCCTCATTGACACCTTGTGTGTGATACACCGCCATCAAGCGCTCTGTATACACTACAGGGGTGTCGGTGTGCTTTCCTAAATGTAACTGGGACACATTTCTTTAGTCTAAGGCTTCATTAGTTTTATACCAGAATGCAATGAAACTTTTTTCTCTGATATCTCTTCTTCTGGAGTCTTGTTCCTACTAAATCATGTTTACAACTTGATGTACAACAGAATCTTGTGCATTCTTGTTATCGATAATGTGCTTTTCGTGCAAGTATACACCTCTCTTTCTTATTTCTTGTTTCAGCTTAATCATCTCACACGTTCAGAACATTATATATACCAAAACCCTGGGCATTTTTGTTAGTGATAATTTTACAGTATTTGCTGTTGTACACCAATCTTTCTTGAACCTTGTTAGTGCTAAATTATCCTGCTTGCTAATGAAAAAAAATTACTAAATCATGGGTGTTTAATGTACAGTACGTGCAGGTGTTACTGACAAGTGTTCTCTTTATACTAATGATACATTGGCTCTTTCTTAGAAAAAGTGATTCATATGGCTTTCTCGACACCATGCTCTTATATTCTTTCATCATGTTGTGTCTTTTCTTCTCATTTTTGTTGTCTGTATGTATGAAGTCTGACGCTGAGTAAGTTAATTGGCAAGAAAGGTCTTACACCTTACAGAGAGAGAGAGAGAGTAAGTGAGAGAGAGAGAGAGAGAGTGAGAGAGAGAAGAGAGAGAGAGAAAGAAAGAGAAAAGCGAGAGAGAGAGACTGGTAGGAGAGGGAGAATATTAGAGAGGTTTAGCAGTCTACATGATGATATGAGATACATTCGTGTGATATGAAATGCGTTGAGAGACTGCACACTGTATGCATAGCGAAACGTGATTAACACTTCATGATTAACTTAGCATGGTTTTCAAATTTAGCTACACACTATATGAATGCTAGACTTGCACAGGTGTGGAGCTCGGTTTTCAAGACCGTTCATCATGTGGGGAGATAGTTAAATATAAATATAGCTAATATAGCAAGAAGAGGATCAGTGTTGATTTAATTGAGATGTTAATGATCATTATGAATGGTGTAAGGAGAACACTGGAAGTGGTGAAGGTGATTTACAGGGCATTGAGAGGTTTAGTTGCGCTACATGTAAAGATTAAAAATTTCAGACTGAATCCTATTTTTTTTTCATGAATTCAGTAATAAATTTGTTAACTTCTCAAATAAGGCTTTCAAGCCCTATACCAATTACTTACAGTGTTCTGTTCTGGTGTGGTTCAATGTTTTATATGTAAGATAAGTTACTGGTGGATTAGGAAAGGGCATAAGTGGCCCGTACCCCCTTTTTAGAAGCAAACCCCATCCTTAAATATATGAAAAGAAAATGTGCCCCCCCCCTTATTGTGCTTTGTACCCTGTGCAAAAATTATAGACTTGATAGGAACCTGAAAGTTTGTTTTTGTTTGTAAGAGATTTTGTAATTGCTCCCCTCCCCCACCCCCATTTTCTGAATGCTGGGTCCACCTCTTGATATATATATATTCCTCCTTTTCATCCTCATTATGTACCCCCTCTTCCCAACAGTGCATCTATTTTTGTTCCTTCTGGCTCCAGCATTCTTGCCAACAAACGTTTGCATCCCCACCTCCTGATCAATCAAGGGAGAATAATTATGGAAGAATACGCAATGAAAATAAAATCATTTATATTGAAAGGGTTTAAGAGGATAGGTGGTGGGCGATGGCTATAGAGATGTTTGTTTATAGAGTCATTCACACACCAAGCAGTTAACAACTCTGCTTGTGTGAAAATGTGAATTTTGAACCTCGTCCTTTTTTACATATGTTAAGAAAGACCAGAGAAGTTTTGCTTTTAAAATCTTATGCGTTCTTGTAATATAATTGCTATAATTTGTTTTTGTTCTGTTCATTACAACAGATGTCGATGGATGGTTACATGATAAATGGAAATGGGATAACAAAATCAATGTAAGGTTTCACATCGGAGGGCACCACTTTAACTTTTATAGGGGGTCTTGATGGGGGGGGGGGAGGGGGGAGTGTTCTGTGTGCATGAGCCCTATGTCACAGTTGTCGAATTGTGTGTTCATCATGCATGAACTGGTGCAAACATAAAAAGGGCAAATGTAATAACGATTTGGAATCACAAATTTTGTCTTATCATTTTCTTCTGTGTGAATGTAATGTTGTTTCATCATTCAGTGACCCCCCCCCCCCCCCCCACACAGCTCAGCAATCTGTATTTCATGCTCAGATCATTTGGAAGAACCCCCCTCCCCTCTCCAAGCTGACCTTTGGTGAATAAACAGTTCTCTGGCATTGGTTGGTTCATATCTCATTTTTTTCTTGTGTGTGAATGGGCCTCTGTACCATCCTTTGTTGACCCCCCTCACAGCTGAGCAAGCTGTATTTCATGCTTCGGTCGAAGGACCCCCTCTCCACGCCTAGCCTGCATGTGATGAATTAACATTTGGGTGGCAGGAGTAGGATATATAGATGGTTTTCTCCAAAGAAGACTTGTTGACACTTCTTTGTCCTATGTTTCGATGGATTTTGTAAAAGTGCCTGAAACAAGGCAACTTCTTACTTGAAATCTAGGAAGGAGACAACAGTGGGATGCATATATATATATATATATATATATATATATATATATATATAATCTTCTCCAAGAACCATCCAATTTACCAGTAGACTTGTTGACATTTCTTAATCCCAGGTTTCTCTGTCTTGTCTGAAGGTCTATCTGAGATAATCTGGATTTTGAATGAAACGCTTGAGATTAATACTCAAAAGTGTGGAATTATAGAGCTTGGAAGAGTATTTCATTTTGGAAGTAGTAGTTTTAACGAGATAGGGAATTTTTGCATCCATTCTTTTGGAAGTTGTATTTATTCTAAAAGAATAATGTATACTAGTATGCTATCCTCAGAAAAAATAACATCCCTGGTCTGCAACTTCTGAAAAAAAATTTCCTTAAAAGAATACTACAGTACTTGTAAGGTCATAAGTCATACAGATTTATATTTGTACTTACATCTTCAAGTGATTTTTTTTTTTTGGGGGGGGGGGAGGGGGCTTCTCTTGCATTTATTTTGCTGTGTATAATATGCAAGTTGTGTGTGTGAGAGAGAAAAAGTATATTTAGATTGAACTAGCATTGACTTGTGCCATTTCACCTTGCCTCATCACCATGAAACTGACTAAATAGGAAAATAATGTTTCACTGACTATAATCATTGTTTTTGTTTTGATATTTTCAGTGGCTATTGAGCCTGCTCACAACTTGTACTTTTGTTTATTACCACAGCTGTCATTGGTTGAATTTCCTGCTGAACATGAAGGTACTTTCAATGAATGGAAAGTGAATTACTTCAAATGATTCTATTCTTCACAAGTCAGCATTTAAAATATAATGTTTACTCTAACCCTGATTGATTGTTTATTGTGTAAAAGTTCACAGAGTCACGAGGAGAATGATTGATCGAACTGCATTATTTAATTCATTTTTGCACAATATTTCAAGCTTCCCCCAAACCAATCAATGACATCTTGTTACTGTATCTTGTTACCGGTATATAATTTTTGCCAGTTATATAAGACTATATATCTATTTAACAGATTTTTTCTTTGCATAGAAAATATTTGATATTTTCAGTTCAGTACATTTGATTGTCTTGTAATTGAAATCATGTAAATTTCTGTGCAATGCAATTTAATTTTTTAATTCAGATTAGATGATTATCATTTACAAATCACTTCTATGTCTCAATTCTTACATATTTTTGGTACTTCGTATTCTATTCCTGCATTTAATTCTCCTACTTTTATTAAAAATATGACAGTATTGGTCTTGTAACCTTTGTCATATATTTTTAACATAATAAACTGAATGGAATCGAAATGAATTGAATAGAATGGAATTGATTGAATTGAGAAGAAAACATTTTTTTGAGGTACATTGCAAATTTCTTTATTTTCCTTAAAGCTCTCATTCAAGTTTTGCAAAGGTTTTTAGCTTAATTTCTACCTCTGTGTATATTTAGTATCCACTTCTTGCTCGTAATATCGTAAAGGGTGAATATATTGTAGCATGAAACCATATTGGTATACCTCCCTGTATAATGCTACCATGGCTCACTTTATGCCAAGAAATGCTAATCAGCATATGAAACTGGATGCCTTGTTGCTGATTATCCTAATTTATAGATCCATTACCGATAATACCCCAAGCCTGCCTAATTCTGGTGATAACATGCAGAATTATGGCTTGGAAGGCAGCGCATGTATTGTATCCGGTGTGATGTTATTCAATGTCCTTTTAGGTTATCAACCGGGAGTCTGCTCCAAACGTGATTAATTTTCCTTTTCGTTGTATCCATGTTGAAAATTAGGTGATAAGTTATGGGTTGATATATTATTTAACCTTAAGACATGTGAATAAATTTGTCCCCAGTGGTGTATGGTGTATAAAACATTTAAAATTCATGATGAATTAGAGTCGACCTAATCATTCCATGCATTCTATGGGTTGATATATTATTTAACCTTAAGACATGTGAATAAATTTGTCCCCAGTGGTGTATGGTGTATAAAACATTTAAAATTCATGATGAATTAGAGTCGACCTAATCATTCCATGCATTCTCTAATTGGCAATCAATATTACAAATTAAATTTTTTGCTGTGCATGTTTGATAAGTATGGCCTTCCAGTGAATAAGATAATGTATTTTCTTAGTCAAGGCTGACTTTTTTTTTCATTCATTCTTCTCTGTATTCATTTTTTTTCTGTAAGCGATCAATATCTCATTATATGGCTGATGAATTTATTGTAGCTGTCATTTTAAACATTTGGAATGACATTGTCATATTTCATACTGCCAATGGTAATGTGACATTGAGCAGGTTAAGAGGAGGCAAGTAACGTTTGAACTATTCTGGGATGAACTGGCCTGTGCCATCCACCCTTGCATGTTAGGGTATCATCCTCGAGGGAAAATAGCATGAAAGGGAAACGCCAGACGTAGCCTTCGTTGAATGGGATGATATTTCCGTAGAGACATCCATTTGTTCTGTTCTTTGCTCTCTTATTCCCTCTGTTCCATCATGAATGTGAGCAGTCTTACAATGAATGGAAAGATCAAAGGATGCAATCACTCGAAGAGCAATTTTGGCATCTGTGTCATGTGACACATGAGTTTAATGTGAAGGAGAGGCAGACGTGAATGGTCCTTACATTTGTAGCTCTAAGCATCCGTCATGCTTCACTTCTGTATAAGATGTGTGTGTGGGTGGGTGTCCGTGTGTGTGATGCGTGTGTGTGTGTGGTGCATGTGTGTGAGATTCTCATTAGGTGATGGGTATTGGTGTGTCCTGTAGTGCCGGTCACTGCGTTGGTGCTCTGACGATTCCACCATCCTCCTCCCTCATCCATCTCACCAGCTAGCAGCCGGTAGTGGGCGGGATGCGATACGTGCCACAGTCAACACAAACTGCGGTATCGTCTCACCAACGTGTCATGTTTCGGGGGTGAGGTTGAGTGGACAGCTGCAGCAAGCTGCGATTATCATCGCAGCAGGGATGAATGTTGTGATGATGATGATGATGATGATGTTGGCCACCGGTGGTAGGGAGTGCATCACTACCAGCTGCATCTCTTAATGTGAACTCCTTGCCCTAGTTTCTCATCCCCTCGCAGACTTTAAACAATGTGACTCTAATAAGATTGGGGCACACTAGCACTCATGTTACCCGTCGCAAACTTTCATTCGCTGAATAGGAGCTCATGCAACAATTTGTTTTTCACTTTATCTTCATTGGTACTTGGATATATTTGGATATATAACCCACGTACTTTATTCTAAGGTATTGCTTTGAATGTGATTTAGGAGTTATGCACTTGTTCGAGCATCTTTTTTTTTTTTTGTCTAGATAGTTATCACAGGATTCATAGTTAATGAAGCTTTATGCGGTGGTTTCTCCTGGTGTCACCGATTGAGTTGTGCGTTGGTGTTGGGATGGATGTTCATCGCCGAGAAAGGATGCGATCCTGCATCGCTATGGCGACACACTCCATCTCTATCCCTGGGGAATCTTCACCCATGATGATGATGATCCATGGTGATTACTGATCAGGAGCCGGGATCGTCGCTGCGATAACCCCTCTCGTCTCGTCTGTCACATCGTCGTAAGCAAGTGATCAGTTGTGGATGACAATCTTCCACCGATGAAGATTCGTGGTGTGTGAAATAAAGCCTCAGATGGATTATAGAGTTGTCTCTCAGCCATGTAATATGTAGGAAATCTTCCCACATCGCTTGCTTCTTTAATTATTGAAAAGTGTAAAAGCAAAGCTTGTATCTCTTCTTGTGTTCTTTCTCTGATCTGAGATATCTCTTCATGATACTGCAGTAAAGCGTGTTGTAGCTATTACATTATACTAGTACATTGAGGTGCAATGTTTCTTTGTTTTGTTTTGTTTTAATCTTTCTTGTATATGGCTCATTTGTTGTAGCAATGGTTCTTGAGCTGAGGGATGCAGTGATCTAAACCCAGTTGGTGGTCTTTTGTAAGGTATTAAAGCCATAGATCCCCTGGTTACTTCTGGAGGATGATCCTTGTGTGTTCATTATGTGAATATAATGAGTAAATATGGTTTGATTCAACCTCAAATATTAGAAGAAAAAAAAAACAATATTCTGTCTCTTGCTGTGCTTCATGCATGATGTTAAAAGGCTTTGCACTCGAAAGGGGGCTGTGTAAGTGGATTATTATATCATACCAGGAGGTTCAAAAGCCTTGAATTTAGATGATATAAATTGGATTTAGATCAGTCTCAATATTATTACTCCATTTCTTCCTAGATAGACTGCAGCAAAATTTGATTGCTTTTCTTGCTTTGAGCATTTTTTGTGCATTATTTTATTTTCCATAAATCTTCCCTCACAGCTAGAAATACAAACAAACTAGTTCCCGTTGTTGTGGATGGGCTTGGAGTGACAATGAGAGCTGTGTTTTTTTCACACAATGCACAGATAAAGTGATAATGAAATATAAAATAAAATGAATCTTATCTTATGAGAATCAGTAATAATACTTTTGCAATGTTATAAAGTCCCTTTATTATTGGAAAGATGCCTTCTGTATTAGTTCTCAACTGATTGAAACTTTGCTTACCATTTTGTTCAATGTTGCTAAACCCTAATTTGTGAATCCTTTGGGGGATACAATATGAATGAATTCACTTTATCGATGACCTGTTACCAGTCGAAGAGTAAATACTGACAATAAATTCCTACCAGTGCAGATTAATCTGAAAGAGGCCTTCTATATATTTTCAACTGATTGAAACTTTGCTTACCATTTTGTTCATCACGCCACCCTAATTTGTGGGTCATTTTGAGGATACAAGATGAATTAATTAATGATTTATGGATGACTTCTTGCCAGTCGAAGAATAAATAGTCACTGACAATGAATTCATACCAATGCAGATTAATTAGATAATGTTATTCTACTAGTCTCAGATATCCAGACCTTTTATCTCCTATGGTCGATATGTTTACTTTTCATTGTGCTAATACCAAGCTAACAATTTTAAACTCGGTCTATCACATTGGCAATGTATAGTTTCATTAGTTTGTATAAATATATATATATATATATATATATATACATTTTTTTTTTGCAGGGGGGGGGGGATTTTTTCAAGTGTGTGGAAAGTCCTTGATTTGTTATACATTAACAAAGTAGCAGTGCATATATTTTCAGAAATGCCCTCCCTCCCAGCAGTTTTAAGATTTATGCACAATTTCAAATTTAAGCTGAGGTGAACAGGATAGCCACATAAATATGACCTAAATATTTGAACAAAATTTGATATTTGCCTCTAGAAATAATGTGCAGCATTTTCATTTCGATGATGTGTAATTAAGCTGAGCAAGCTGTATTTCATGCTTGGGTCGAAAGACCCCCTCTCCATGCCAGCATGTGATGAATTAACATTTGGGTGGCAGGAGTAGGATACATAGATGGTTTTCTCCAAAGAAGACTTGTTGACTTTTCTTTGTCCCATGTTTCGATGGTTTTTGTAAAAGTGCCTCAAACGAGGTAACTTCTTACTTGAAATCTATGGAGGAGGCAACAGTGGGATGCATATATGGATAGTCTTCTCCAAGAAACAATCCAATTCACCAGTAGATTTATTGACATTATCGAAGTTGCAGTGCATATATTTTCAGAAATGACCCCCCCCCCCCCAGCAGTTTTAAGATTCATGCACAATTTCAAATTTGAGCTGGGGTGAACTGTGAAAACAGGATATCCACATAAATATGACCTAAATATTTGAACAAAATTTGATATTTGCATGTAGAAATAATGTGCAGCATTTTCATTTTGATGATGTGTAATTAGAATAAAAGAAAGTTTTTCACATTATTGGATGATAATGTCAACAAACTATTGACTGTTTCCTCCCTTGCCGTGACTGTTAAATAGATTTTTTTTTTTTCAATTGCTCTAGCCTTTACCCATAATAGTTTAGATTTAGTCTGGCGTATCACTACCGGTATTTACTCGTGAAATTAAAATCCAGGAAGTGTAATATAATTCATTGTGCAGTTAGAAAGGAGTCATGTGTTTCGGACTTCCTTTGTTATATTACACTCTGGCCTGTATTTGACCTCTGTCTTGATCAAACCTTCAACAAAATATACTTGGAAGTAGAAAGTGGTTTAGGTTTTGAATGGAGTATTAAAGCTACTTTAAGAAAAAATGAATAACAAAAAAACATCAGCAAAGGATGATGGTTTCTTAAGAAAACTTTTATTTATTCCTAAAAGAAATTTGCCATCACTGATTCCTGTTTTGATGTAAATGGTGTATAGATATATATTTTGACCCCCCAACTCCCGGATGATAAAAACACACCACTGAAAATACTGTAATGGACATTTGCCATGAGCTTCTGTTAAGATGGAAAGGTAGATTTTATACCTTTCCCATTAACTGCAAGATCACTCATTCTGGCAGAAACATACCACAGATTTTGCATTTGATTGAGCAGTTTAAGGATTATATTTCATTTACCACCAACTTTGTTATGATATGTTGAAATATGACTTGCCCCTGCATATGCTTCTATATCGGTTTCATATTTCAATTTCGATACTACGTGATGTATGCATAAAGCCCCGAAAGGCTGTAACTCATATCCCTGCTAGAGTTAATACCCTTTTGGCTGTCAGCAAACAATTCATCAGAAACATGTTCATGTAAAGCCCACCGCACACTATACGATCTGTCTGCGATCCGATTTTTGACAAATTTGTTATAGCATTTGATATGAACATTCAAACATGTGAAATCTTAATGATCAAAGTTTCGAACAGTCGTATGAATAAAAAAAATTGAAATTCCGGGCTATTACGAGCCTACCTGTAGGAATAAAAGCGAACTCAATTCCGAATCGTAGTGATGTCATAGCAATCTTGTGATTGGCTACAATTTGTAGCCGATTTGGCCTTTACTTTGACCACAAGCCTTGCAGTTAACCAAAATTTAGATTTTAGTATTCCAATCATTATTCTGAACTTTAAATCAGATAATTTTACTTATCTAAACTTTCATATTTAATGCTAAATAATAATAATAATAATAATATGCAACATTTATATAGCGCTTAATACAAATGTTTCTAAGCGCTGCATATCATTACCCCGGCTTTAGCACGGCTACCATGATCCAGCACTCGAGCATTCAAGGAATTTCTTCCTACCGGGTACCCATTTACTACACCTGGGTGGAGAGTGACGAATATAGATAAACGTCTTGCCAAAGGACGCGAGTGCTGCGGTGGGATTTGAACCCCGGACCCTGTGGTTCAAAGTTCAAATGTCATTTGTTCGAAAATCGGGTCGCAGTCAGATCGTATAGTGTGCGGCGGGCTTTAGATGATGAAATGCTGTGTGCATCCTAGTGTTGGATGCTTATGTAGAAAGACAAAATATTTTGATTACAAATTTCCATTTGTTGAAAAAGGTTTGGTATATTTTGTGATATTTTAAAATTTTATTTTGGTCATAATAATAAATCAAATGTTTTGGCTAAAGCAGTTAGGTTGCATTAACCCCCCCCCCCAAAAAAAAAAAAAAAACCCCAATAACAAACAAACAAACAAACAAACAAACAAACATGAATATGCAAGCAACCAGACACAGGAAGATGAAATTTGAAATTCAAGCTATACCACCCTGAAGTATGTTAATCTCACAAGAAATTCAATTTTTGAAAGTTACAGAAACTAGTTGATGAGCAAGTATAAGAGTTGCATATAATCAATTTTTTTCCTTTAATTTTTTTAATTGTTTTTGTTTAGTCTTTCCTGTAATGTACAGATATAATTACAACTTACTTATTCTATTTTCAGTGAGTGTGTAAGAGGTCAGGAAAAGAAGACTAAGTTTGATTGTGATTGGTATAACTAAGATAGCTTTATCTGTTACTGCCCACTGTGTTTGATATCACTGAGAGTTCAGTGACCAAACATGTTGGCATAGTCCATTGTGATCCATCGTTGGAACCACCTCCACCTTTGTACTATTAGATTGGCAGTGGTCTTTCCAGGACTTCTACTGGCAATGGACTTGCTTTAAGTGCACATGCTGAAGGTTTGAATTTCTACGGAATTACTTGGGATTTGATTTTTTTATGCTTTTAAATTCTGGAGAGTTCATACGCCGATTATCGCTTAGTTCAAATGGTTGTGGCCCATCATTAAACCACTTCGTGTACCTGTACATGAAGTGATGCAGACATTGTTCGTTTTAGGGACCAGCTTGTACTACCAGTGACATTGGACTCCACAAGAGTTCCATGTGCTTTTAAAGATTTTATTACCTGTATAAACACACCTGGGAATTGAAGTTCCTTGCTCTGATATCTCGTATTTTGTCTTGTTAAGATCTCCAGCTCATGGGATATATAATGACTATTTCTCAGTAATCGGGTAAGGTCTTGAGTTTGACATATAATTTACAATGCCATTGTTCTTGCCTTCACAATGGACCTGCTATTTCTCTTATGGGATTTGTGACATATTGATATCTTTGGACAATGCTGTTTTAGGGTAATGAGAGCATTTGCTTGGTAACAGTAGCTGTGTTTTGGTGGCATTATGGCTTTATCTTTGGTAAACATATTTATTATCCCATTGTTGAGAACTTGAGATAGCCCCTCCCCCTCTTTCTCTTTAGTTGAAGTGAGAATACTCTGCCGGCTTGTATTTCATTTCACTATGAACATGACGGACAAAGAAAGCGGACAAAATAAACAACCCCTCATTCTACCCTTCACAATGGTTCTGGTAGTCAAAAGAACATCCCTTCACTGCTATTGTCCAAAATATGTGGAAAAGGTGTCACATGCATATTCACCTGGAATTACATGATTACACATAATAGCTGTGAAGGGGTGTTCTTTTGACTACCAGAACCATTGTGAAGGGTAGAATGAGAGGTTGTTTATTTTGTCCACTTTCTTTGTCCGCCATGTTCATAGTGTTTTGGACACTTCTAGATGGATTGACCTGAACTGGCGAGTTAATGAATGATTTTAAGATACAAGTGTACTTTGTGGACTTGTATATATGGTGAAATTTTTTATGAAAATGTGCTGTAACATATCTGAAACAGATCTTTTGAAAAGTATTTCAGAACTTGAGAAAATTATCCTGTAGTATTTAATGAGCATGTACATGTATTTACTGTTGGATCTGTCCAGTAATGATTGATGGCTTGTCTTGATTTGTTGTTCGGAAATGTGGTTTGGAGCTTCTCAGAGGTGATTTTTCCCATTGAGTGAATTTTTTTTGGTCATATAATTTCAGAAACCTGCAGAGTTGCAAAGATGGTCATGGTTCACATCACATGTGTTTAAAAAGTCAGTGTATTTATGGCTTTGGCTTAATTCGTTCCAAATTTCATCAGGAGTATTTCTTTGAGCTGAATTCATTCTTTTATACTGTACATAGGTGAAAACAAGGGAGAGAGAGAGAGAAAGAGAGAGAGAGAAAGAGAGAGAGAGAAAAAAAGAAGAACCCGATTCATGCTACCAATTCATTTACAGTAAACTTCACTGTCATGAATATTGATGAGAAATTCTCATTTGTATTCATAAAATCAAGGCAAATGGTAAGATTAATTCCGAGTGAACAGTATACTTTTTGGGGGATGCAGTTCTTCCAGTACTTAAAAAAAGAAAGGAAAAGAAAAAAAAAGAAAAGAAAAAGGCACCTCAAGTGAAAGTGGTCTCATTTATGCAAATGAATATTTTCCAAGGCCATAGTCATTTTCCTGTGATTTTACTGGAAATGAGTTGTATTCAAAACATAATGGCCTTACATCTATATTTAGAAATATTGCAAGATTCACAGACATACGCTAATGGTTTTTAAAATGATTTTATAGTGGTAGGAAAAATGAAAACAGACTATAAAATTCACTATACATTTTATTGTTTACATGCGTATCTGCAAGTGGATTTGAAAGGTACATGTATAGCATATGCTTTTCCTATATTAAGGTATTCAAGCACAGCTTGCTTGGGGCTTGCATATGCTTTCTACATATGCATTATTTCGTGGTACAAGCAGTTATGGACTAAATTGGGGATGTTGATCGGGCAACGCTCTGTGACTGGTAGCAATTTCCTTTGCTAGAGGACAAATTATCCTGGGAGTCTCTCTGTTTGTGATCGTGATGTATGACTAGAATGATCGTTTTGGAGCTGATTTAACGGTTACGGTCTGTGCATGCTGTGAGATTGCATATTGCATCTGAACAGTTGATCATGCACAAAATAATTTTTGTGTAAAAGTGGGTATTAAATGTTGAAGTGACTAAGTCATGCTGAAAATGAATGCTTTTGATGTAAAATCTGTCTGTATAGGCAGTAGGAATTAGAAAGTGATTACATGTTTGTGTACATGTAGATTGTTCTACAATGCTTTTTAATCAGAGGGAGACAATTTCGATGTCCACTATAGGCAAGTGACCTTTCAACACAAATTGCTACATTGTACTATGACAGGTTTGAATGTGCACTGAGAAGTACACATATGCGAATATGTCTTAAATAAGGGACATTAACATCAATACTTGATATCAAATATTGGCTCTAAGAAGTCATATTTCATGTAGAGGTGTTGTGGTCTAGCAGATACATCTCCGGACTGTTGTCACATGGTTCACGGTTCAAGTCCTGCTGCGGCACTAACGTCTTTTGGTAAAAACATTGATAAACATTGTCGCTCTCCTTCCAGGAGCTAATGGGTACCTGTGAGGATTGCTGAAAGCCAATTTGACTGTCTTGGCCATTGCCCTGCATGTACACATGTGAATGGTGCAAAATGGTAGGATTGCTACCATAAGGACTGGAGATGGTGCTCACTTGTGTGCGGGCTAGAAATCCAGTGATCAGGGGTAATTGTGAAGCAATTAGGAATGCTCCTTAAGGAGTGGAGATGGTGCACACTTGTGTGCGGGCTAGAAATCCAGTGATCAGGGGTAATTGTGAAGCAATTAGGAATGCTGCTTAAGGAGTAGAGATGGTGCACACTTGTGTGCGGGCTAGAAATCCAGTGATCAGGGGTAATTGTGAAGCAATTAGGAATGCTCCTTAAGGAGTAGAGATGGTGCACACTTGTGTGCGGGCTAGAAATCCAGTGATCAGGGGTAATTGTGAAGCAATTAGGAATGCTCCTTAGGAGTAGAGATGGTGCACACTTGTGTGCGGGCTAGAAATCCAGTGATCAGGGGTAATTGTGAAGCACATTGAAGTACTCATATAATGCACTATATAAATGTGACATATCTTTATTATCATTAGTCACAAATCATTCAAGTAATAATAATGATACTAGTATAATTATAAAGCAAATAATATGCATACTATTCTCTATAGGAATCCCTGCTTGCAGCACGCAAGAGAAGGTTCATGAAAGACTTGCCTCAGACTGTTGTCTTTGAAAACTTAGCCTTCTCTTTCAGATGCTTAAAGGCATGCTCATGAATCCTCAGTAGTGTTTTCATTCAGATTTTCTGTGATATTTTGGGAGGCATGTATGACGTTGGTATGCTGGAGTGTTTAATATGAAGATGGGGTATGGAAGAGATTGAGGGCATTCAACCCAGTTTCATTATTTCTCCTTTCTCAGAGCCTCCTTGTGAATGTGCAGATACATATAGACAGGCAAGAGGAAGATCAGAGTGTAATACATGTATTAATCACAGGTTTTTGCAATTTTCCACTTAAACATGAGAAAGCATAGAGATTTATCTTTAAAACTTGAGTGTTGGTCATGTGATTATAAAGCGGAAGAAACTGTTTCAAAGAAACTGGCAACAATTGAGTACACATATGAAGAGCTTGTAAATTTCACTTTTCCAAAGATGCCTGTACAAATCTGGCAAACAAATGCATTTTTCTCTGTAGTTACAAAAGTGGATCTAACCCCTTTTGCAAACAAACTCTTCAAATACTGGTGTATACCTGGAGGTTTTGAAAACACAAAATGATAGCAAATGAACTCCATCTTGCTGCGAGCACATGCACTACACCCAGAAATGAGTATATGGGACTACACACAAATGCTTAGGCCAGAAACCCAAGTTTCTCATTTTTCAAATATGAGGGCATTTGAAGTGCAATCCTTTTCAGTGGCAATTTTTATTATGACATTTTTCCAAAGTAACATTGAAAAGAATTAGAAAGCTCGCAAATAATTTGTTCACCTTTCGTAGAACTCAAGCTTCTCTTTAAAGGTATTAGCCCACATTTGCAAGTAGCACCCAATCTGCACAAAAGTTTTACTTTAGATTGATTTAAGCCACAGAAAAAAAAACAATTGAAAAGTTTTAGATCCCAGTACATTCTCGTTTATGATTGAGAAGGAAATGAATATTCAACACAAATTTTCTTTTATTTTCTAATTAAGGCATCTTCCTGACGCTTTCGGAGTACAACCATTCATTTTTCACTTATTCCTTGCAATATTCTTGTAAATTTGATAACTTGATAGTTTTACATAAATATCTGTCATTTAAAATTGAAATTGACTTATTTCTCTTCAAATTCTGAAACAGTGTCGTGCAAATGTGGGCTACTACCTTTAGAGACAGGCTGGTGTTGTCATCGATCCTAGTAGCAGGTGGTTTGTTCTTTATTCTTTATATTGGTTTCCTCTTCCATTCCCCTCTTCTGATTTTACATAAAATCTCTGCGGAAGTGGGCAGAAGTTATAATTCAGTTACCATTTATAATGCAATGGCCATTCTACATACCCAGGCTATTACTCTCCTTATGGGTCAAATTTATTTTTTATTTATTAAGTTTGCAAATTCAGGGAAATATCCTGTAACTAGCATGTTTAACACAAGGTAAAAAAGTTAGTATACCTATTAAGTTCCCTCTAGGCAACTTATGCAAATGATGTATTTGTAAGGTAGAATTGATCTCTTATAAAAGCACAAGGAAGCTCTAATGTCAAAATGATAATAATAAATATTCACTACGAATATAAGCTACAACTCTTATATTTAAAAAATGTAGATTGGGGTAAGGAATAGATTTTAAAAAAATCAAATAATACATTTCAGCCATCTCCTTCCTCTTATCAAATTTATCAACTGTTCTGCAAAGTCATTAGGGTTCTGTTTACTACATCAACTCTCTGTGGGGCTGAATGTGAAACAAATTGATAAAACAATCATAGATATTTGAAATGCCTGGAGATATGATATTCAATTGATTTATCATCTCTGTGTAGAGCAGCCCAAATGTCTACCAAGAGCACAGTACTGTAGACGTAGAAGAAGGAGATGTGATGAAGCCTATGTCAGTTTGGTATCGTAATCTACTGCTGATGTCGACCCATTTATATATAGGGATGCGAGCCTCCTCATTTCTCAAAGCAATTACCATACATCAGCCAAGGAATACACAGTTTGGTATACAGATGCAGAACGGTCTAACCCACTCAAGGTCGGGGGACAATTAAAACTCGCTCATCGAGTGTGTGGACAACTTCCTCCTGGCAGCTAGGCCCGTGAGAGATACAGATTAATGGGCAAATAGACAGGGCTTTTATCCCTATTTAGTCAACATTTTGCAGCTTGATTAAACTGGGATGAACTGGGTGTGTGGGGGGGGGGGGGGGGAGGGGGGGGGGAGGGGGGGGGGAGGGGGGGATAGCCTGTTCACACTAGACTCATATAGATATGCGGAATCATGATTACCAAAAGGAGTGAAAGTGTGGCAGACACACTGCAACAATGTATGAAGAAACATTTGGAGCACCACATAATTATGCATACTTTTGTACTGCATATCGTGTTTATGCAATATGTTTTCTGTTGTTAGATTTCTCTTTGGGTGCATGCTGATTTGATTTAGAGATTTGAGTGTCAAGCAGGAGATCACCATAAGCTCCTCTCACTTAAACAGTTCCGGTACAATAAGATGTTCAGACTTCCAGCGGTTGCTGATTCTTTATCGAGTTTTGTTCAAAATGATGCCCAAACATGTGCTGCGCTATCCAGTGTTTTGTTATACAATATTTCTTAATATGATGTTCAGACCACAGAAGTTTTTACTTAACATAGTTTTTTTTTTCCAAATGGGATTTTCTTGTTGTACTACTACCCTTATAATTTCCTTTCTTTCTAAAGTAAAACATAGCAAAACAAAACATGGTAGTAACTGATGTTATGAGAAAAACTGATATCTTTGTTACATTTGACCTGTTAACCCATTCATGACAGGAATTATTTAAAGCCTAATTTGATGGGCTTTTATTCCTCGAATTGGCAACACCAACATTTTTTAATTTCATTGCTACATTTTTCTTATAAAATGTCATGTATCTGAAATGAATATAAATTGACAGAAATTATGATGAGAAGTCAAAAAGTTGCCAATTTGCAGGGGAAAACAGTGATTTTAAACTTTCTATCACATTGCCAATTTAAGGATTTTAATGCTTATTTTCCTTTTTAAAAATTTCAGCATCAAACAACAAATATTGACGCAACCAAAATGGGCGCAGTTTGTGTAGAATTTTTTGCTCTTTCTGCTCATGTATTTGGTATGATTTTTAAGGCTTTGCATCAAAAGATATTAGGCCAAACCACAAAATGTGGACCTCTGTCACGAATGGGTTAACACATGTATGCTCCTTATTACTGTCTTATTATTTCACATTTTAAATGATCTCTTTAACCCAAATGAAACTTTAAAGTAAAAAAGATAATCATTATTCTGTATCCATTGTGTGTAACCTTGATGTTGAGACAGGTCAGTTGGTAATGAATTGACCTCCTGGTCTAGATGTAGAACAAGGTTTGGAATAAGAGGAAGTTACCTGCTTGGCACTGGCAGATCCTCCTGTGTTTACGTGGGTAGAACAGAATGGTCTTTTTCTGTACCATTGTACTTGTTATCACTTCCTTTATACTCTGGATCAGTAAAAAAAAAAAAAATACATAACTCCTTACAATGTATCATAGAGCAACCCTGACATTTCATAGGATGTCCTGCAGGAAGGACTTGGTATGTCCTAGGAGCTGTAAGAAGAATAGGAGTTTGATGAGAAGAAGCTGGTTAGATGATTTGAGTGGCATATCCAGGAAAACATGGGGGAGGGGAGGCATTGGGGAATATGTCTTCTTATTCAAGCCTAGCTGTAGGGGGGGGGGGGAGACAGTGGGGACACATGCTTTCTTATCCAAGTCAAGCTGGAGGGGGGGGGGTGGGAGGTGGGAGGTGGGAGGCAGTTAGGACATATGCCTCTTTATCCAAGCCAAGCAGGGGGGGGGGGGGGGTTTGGATGGAGGCAGATAGCAGAGAGAGGAGGCAGGGGAGGGGGGACACATATATGCTTCAACCCTCAGCCAAGCTGGACTTTGTTGTAATATACTATAATAGAGCACACCTGGATACAAACGAGTACATGCATTTGTGACCCCCTCCCCTCTCGTAGAATCTGAGGACAGATAACTTTTTTCTCATTAGCAGGAATATCTGTGGTATACTCCCTCTTCCTCTGTCTCAAAAGGCACTTTCACACCTACCAGGAAAAATACCCGTAAATTACGAGAACTTGTTAAGGCCCCCAAATACCTGATAATTGTTTCACGCTTTCACACCTACCCGAAACCAGACCTCTTCGGGGTAAGTTCTCGAAGTTACGGCATGCACAGAATGATTTATTTTGCAGACGAGACTCGAGCTTTTAAATTCGCTCAGCTAGCTCAGCTCTTGCTATGATAGCGCTAGCTAGTTAGCTCGATGCGATCATCGATACGTCTCTCCATTACACTTGCAGTCTGATAATCTCTCTTTAGAACTTTCAGTTTATTTTTTTATTTCGAGAGGTATCCTCTCATAACCGAGGCTGGCAAGTCTTGCAGCCAGCATATCGTAGATACTCCTATTTCTTTGGCTGGAGGAGGCCACTGCCATGTACACCTTCCTCCTCCCTCCACATCGCTATCAGCAATGATCAGATGATGACATACTACCGTATTGATATATCAGAATAAATCATAAATAAAAAACATGAAAGGGGAACAAAACTTTACAAAAACGATGGAGCTAGAAATAGACAATACAAATCTCAAATCCAGACTGTGCGGGTACACAAACGATAACGACGTCCAATACGTACACACAGTACAGTACACGGTTCGTGCGCCAGTTCTCGTAATTTGCTTTCACATTACAAAAATCCCCGCGACCTTGGAGAAAGTACTCGTAATTTTGAGAAAGTACCTCCTAATTTACGGGTATTTTCTTACGGGGATATTACGCGTAATTTGGTTTCACACCGGCAAAATACCTGGTATTTTCTGATCGGGGTAGAATACCCGATCTGAAAATACCAGGTATTTTTCCTGATCGGGTAGGTGTGAAAGCGCCTAAAGAGCCTTTAGGTCTTCTTTATGGTATATTTCATGCATTTGATTTATAAAACAATTGGTAGCAGAGGTTATAATGGAACTGGAACGGCATAGCTCGTAGTTGTTTTCCTCTTATATCATCTTACCAGGCATACATGTTACCAATGACCTTCAGCTGTCATTGACCATTGATTGTCAATAATAGATAGAGGGTATAGATTCATAATCGGTTGGTATCAGGTGGCAGCAATCTGCTGATATCAGTCCAAGATCTGGGACATCTGGAATATATCTCTTGGGACTGCCCTCATTTTTTTTGGCATGTATATTGATCAGTTGGTCACTTTTGTCAAACTGTCAACCATGAGTATTGAACAGTATGAAAGTTCATGAAAGGTCATTATCAACTGAAAGGCATTGCACTGTTTTACTTCCAAATTAGATTAGGATACATCCATTATTGATATGGGTACTTGTAATAATGATTATGACCATATTTTAGTATGAAGTACAACGTACCCATCTCTAGAGATGCCCATGGCACGGATTAAAAACCTGTACCTTGTGGTTAACAATCCAGAGATTTATCCACTGGACCCCACCACCTTTACTTGTGATTGTTTGATCTTGGATCTTGGTGTACAGCGAAAATGGTCATTAATAGGATGTTTGTTTTGGATCATGGAGTGAGTTCTTCATTATGTGACCTGTTATTTCTGCTGTTGTAAAGCGTTTCCTGTCATTGTCTCACTAAGAGACATTGTGCAATATTGCCCATGAGATCGGGAAAGGAAAATAATTGTACCATCCAAATATGGTCATTGGCAATATCTGAATGGAGACTCTGATTGGACCATTGCTCAGTAGGTCTATTTGCAATATATACTACATATATTCAGATCGATTAGGCATCGTGCTAGTTCTACTGTGTACTTGACTTTATATACCTTTTTAGTTCAATCAGGGATAGAGTTTTGATGGTTTTGTGCAGTGTGGGCATTGTAAGTCATTGATTCTAATGGGTATTTCAGCCTTATGTACTTTCTATCTCTCTGGTACACATGTGAGTATGATTGGCTTAACATCTTGTTTTTAATCGACTTAATCATACGATCATCAGGCTTGATTCATTAATTGACAAATTACCTTGTTGGATTTTCCAATTAATGGGTACAAGCTGAATATCAGTGGCATTGTAGGAAATGGTTGCTTAACAACGATTGGTCGGTCGACTGGGCCTGCTTAGCTAATGGGTTTACATGACTGTTGTTCCAGTTGGACGAGAGCTCTACATATTTGACATCTTAAGCGTCATCTCGCACACACTTTACATCGAAAGTGCAATTCCCTTTTCAAGGGTGTCAAAAAGGACCCTGCCGCCAATTTGATGTTTCTTTTCCTCAGTGGAATTATACCCCTTGCAGGAGTAAGGTGGTAGATGAAAAAATTATCAGCCAAGGAGAATTTAAGAGATGAACGCGACTTGAGAGTATATAGTCGGATGTATTGCGTGACTGGTGCCATTTAACATAAATCTTGTGCACCAAGTGTACTGCATGACATGGAATATCTGCCGCTGATTTCGTTTGGAAAATTTACACAAGCATATTTGTCATTGCGTCAGCTGCGACGATGTTCTGAGTTTTGTGTTGAATTGAGAAAAGGAATAACTCTCCACATTTAACATTGCCTCCGCTATGATGCACGAAGCACCAAGTTTTGTGTGGAATCGAGAAAAGGAATAACTGCGTGATTGTTTGATCAGCAAACAAAGGAACATAGTGATGATATTTTTCCTCCTTCGTGTGAAGTCTGGAAGCAGTTGTCATGGAAACGATGGATTATGATAGTACCAGTATGGATGGGCAAAGCCCGTCTGACGATAGATCTGAGATTGAACTAGCCTTCGAAAGATGGGTAAGTACTCAGCTGCGTGCAATGACAAAAGAAAGCCACTCTGATTTTTTTTCAAAATTGACTTTTTTTTTTATTTGGGGTATTTTTTCACATTCCCAACATGATTATGAAATGAAGAAATTAAAGGAGAATGCAACCCAGGCATCAGTGTGCTCTTAGTGAATAAAGATGACTAAGAAGAGTAAACAGTTAAAGTTTGAGCAAAAAAAATCGGACAATCTGTTCAAGAGTTATGAATTTTGAAAGTTTCAGTAAATCCCTATTGTGGGGATTATTGAGTTGGCAACTTTGCCAATATCTGTGATGTCATCGTAGACAACTCTCAATTCATTTTGTACATAATTTTTCAAAAAAAATTCGATTTATATGAAATTTCAAGTCAGGAATCAACATAATTCTTCCAAAAATGCTTGCAGAATCGCTATAGCCATATCATACTCAAACAGTAAGTCAAAAGAATTTTTATTTTTCTTGAAAATAAAGAAAATGTTGAATTCTGTTTACAAAATGAATGGAGAGTTGTCCACGACAACATCACAGATACTGGCAATGTTGCCAATTCAAGGATCTCCACAGTAAGGATTTACTGAAACTTTCAAAGTTCATAACTCTTGAACAGATTGTCTGATTTTGCTCAAACTTTCACTGTTTACTCTTTATTGTTCTTCTTCATTCACTGGAAGCACACTGATGTCTGGGTTGCATTCTCCTTTAAGGTCACATGATCCCCAATTTCCGAAATATAGACTTCTCATCAAAAGATGTCCTCATAAAACAGTATACAAATAGCGAATAGACATGAGTGCAATGGTACGAGATTTCGCATGAGGTGAAAGAGCGACCTTCTATTCAACGAGGCGAAGCCGAGTTGAATAGAAGTTACGTCGCGAGCTTTCACCGAATGCGAAATCTTGTACCATTGCATGAATTAGGATATTCGCTATTTGTATTGTACAATGCCTCGGAAGTCTGAGAAATTGATGAAAATCAAGAAAAACAGTCACATTTTGGTGAAGAATTCAGGGTTTATAGAGCAGGGAAAGGAAGGCCGACTGCAAAATGCAGCTGGCCTGTGCGTGTGCGCGTATCTGTAGCAGTGTGCGAACGCGACTTGCTGGCATAGCTAGCCTGAGCATGAAAAAATAAATACGCGTAGGGTCTACACCGCAACGCATCGCAAGCTACTTGTGACATCACAAAGGAAACAAAAGTAATTTGTGGGAATCTACTGTGACGTCACGCTAATTAACCGTGCAATGGTACATTTTGGATGGTACGAGTGCAATGGTACGAATATCGCGCGTTCAGCTCCCATAGACTTGCGTACAATAAGCTGAGTAGGCGTTGTACAATGACACATTTTCTTCATTTACTAAGAAACTCATTCTACAGTGTTGCTTGCTTTATGTCAATGGATCGCAGTAGAGCTCTCTTCCACATTTTCACCAATCATTTCTGTTTCATTGATATCAATTCAATATACTGTATAAATCACTGAAATGGATAGAATTGTATTCTTGTGCATTTAGAATCAAGTTGGATTGCAGTTACATGTGTGTACATGTATAGCTCACATTTTACTCCCCTGAACTATATGAATGGATTGCTGTACAAGGATGTTATTATCCTGCTAGGTATTGGTAAAATTTAATTTTAATACATTGAACTTTTCCCTTATTCTCCAGCCTCATTTTTCTCTGGCTTAATTGTTAACAGGGGTAAATATATTGACTTGTTTTTCTCTGAGCCAGAGTAAAACATTTTCTGTCATATTTTTGGAAGTAACTAAGCAACCCCACTCATGTACAATACTCTGTCCATATCTAATTGCCTAATTAAAGAAGTACGAAGCCACTGAAGAGATGCTAATTACCATTTATTGATCTGTCTAAATGGTCTTATTTGATTGCTTTGTCTAGTTGAGAGACATTTTGAATCATTATTAAATTGACATGTTTATTCATCTCTCGTTTACTTTATTAATCATGAATAGTAGGTAGAACGTTTCATATTCCTACAGAAATTATATTGACTAATGTACCATGCAACAGTCATATTCAAGTCTCCTTGATGTATGGCATTAGTAGTAATTGGGTATTTCAAATATACTATTATATACCTTACTCTGAAGATTCTAGGCCTCTGATTGGTCAAAGAGGCAGTCATGGAAACCGCTAGCAGACTGTCGGGCATATAGCAAAAAAAACTATTGACTGGGCATGATAGTTCACCCTCCGTGTACAATACATAAGTACATGGTTTGTTACGCGCTAGCACTAGAGAAGTAGGCCGGGTAAGATGCACGTAGGTATCTAGCACGCCTATCTATATTTGCGCGTTGTAAAAATTTAATTACTTTAATTTCTCTGACCGGTAGCACGACAACTTCATTTTAATGCTTTAATTTAGCATAAATTAAGTGGGATGCGGAATATAAAACAAATATTGACTGCTTATTTTTCGTGTCATGGTTAAAACTATAGCTCCCTGTTGATCTCGAGACTGTACTATGTCCCAAGACGAAGTCGAGGGGCATAGTACAGTTTCGAGATCACCTTGGGCTATAGTTCCAACCATGCCCCTCAAAGCTGTCAATATTTGTATAATACCTTTTACTGCAATGAATATATCAATGCTGCCCAATTCTGAAGCTTCAGTACAGTACTTATCTCCTCAGCATTTATGAAACCACAGAAGATGTCCCCCTATGTAGACCCTGAATTTTATTATTTTTTAAAGATCTGGGCCGGTATTCAATTCAATATTTAAGTCAGAAATATGAGTATTTTGCTTAGTTTTTTACTTAGATAAAATACTTAGCAGAATGTGATATTCAATTCAATATTTTGGCTAAGTATTTTACTCTAAATCTAAGACACCTACCTAGGTGACTTAAGCCAATTATTTTGGAGGCCTTGATTGGTAGGCATAGGTTTTTGTACGCAGTCATCATGAGCTGTGCAGAAGTATATCATAGCGTATTCGAGCATATTTGATGTGACAAGTTAATTGCACATTGAAAATATGTCACAATGCTTATCAGTAAGAATTTTGGCTTAAAGTTGGCTTACTAAAGTAAAATTCGAAGTATTGAATTGAATATGACTTAAGCAAATTTCTTAGCCAAGTAATATACTTAGTAAAGGTTTTACTTATTCCAAGTATTGAATTGAATACCGGCCCTGGCCTTTGAGGAAAGAATAAGTTTTCTGTCTGTAATTTGTTTTTTGTTTTTGTTTTTCATTTTAGTAAGAATGGAATTGTTTAGGGCATGCACAATGATGTTACTTGTATAAATTAACTCGGTGCTTATGGGAGCTGGGTAGTCCTTGTATACAGTCCATAAGAATTTTATAATTCACTGGTCAACAGGTTTAGCAGTACCGCAGTGCAGTTTCTTAGAATTATGAACCAGGTTCAAATGACTTCTGTCCAAAAGATCTTGGCCAATTTTCCTGTCAAATAGAGATGACTAATCTAACATCTTCTATCTGATACTGAAGATTTAATTTTAATCTGACATTCTCATACTCTGTGGGTATTGTTTGAACTTCGATTTATAGGTTTTGTATGGAAAGAAGAATTTCGACTTATTGCTTGGGCAGGGTTGAATAAGACACCATTATTGAGCCATTCGCGCTTGAACGATCACTGCATCATTCCTCCCCCATGAAATACCTGATGCTCTCCCTCGCCATCTCCAAGCGGGAAATGCTAACGCTCCTCAAATTGACTGCCTTTTCGTCGGCCCGAGAGGAGAGGGGAATCGATGGAGTCATTGCCAATGTAGAAGAGGATCCACTCATGTGTAAATACTTGGCTGGTAATTCGAGAGGTGGTGGAAATAAATTAAGCCATGTTTTCCCTCTGGACAGGTTGCATATTCTGTATAGAGATAAACATCGTAAAGCATTGAAAAACATTTGGAAGCATCGTATTTAAGCATTGGGAAGACTTGTATTAAAGGCATCATTCGGAATTGTATGTGTAGTGAATTGTATAGAATAAATATCTGGTAAATAGATACTCATCTTGTAATTCTGGAGGTGGTAGAACTACATACCCATGTAGCCAGGTTTTTAGATCTATGTGGAGATGAGGATTTTACGTGAGTGAAGGTTAGGAGGACACATAATTGAACTTGTCTGTTTATTATTTGTTTTGTTGCTTATTCCTTAAAGTATGACCTTAAAGTATGAGGTGTTGTGGTCTAGTGGACAAGTCTCCGGACTTTGAACCACAAGCTACAAGGTTCGAATCCCTTCCGCAGCAATAATGTCCTTTGGCAAGAGATTAATCTACATTTGCCACACTTGACCCAGGTGAGGTAAATGGGCACCTGGCAGAAATTAATTCCTTGAAATGCTTGTGCGCTGTAATGGCTTCCTGGCTAAAGCTAGGGTAATAACTTCCAAAGTCCTTTGGAAGCGCATAGAGACGTTAGATAATAATGTGATATGTGCTATACAAGAACGGAATATTCTTCTTCTTCTTCTTATTATTATTATTATTACTATTATTATTATCGTTATTATTATCATTATTATCATTATTATTATTATTATTATCGTTATTATTATCATTATCATTATTATTATTATTATTATTATTATTATTATTATCATTATTATTATTATCATTATCATTATCATTATTATTGTCCGTTATTCCTTTTAAGTATGACCAAATGTGTCATTCACTTGATCTGCAGTGTCTTTGTGACAGTTCAAGTAGATTCCAATCCTTTTACCTGATCACAGAATCCTTGAATGCTGACCTACTTCCACCACCTGATCACACCCCCACCACGCCTCTCTCCACTTCCATTGTTCTATTGTTTCATACCTTAACAATTTCCTTATCCCAACATGTTCATGATGTTGTGTTGTGTACTTCATCTGACAACTGGGCCATAGCCAGGGTTGTGATAACCTGGACTTTGTATCCCCAAGCATATAAATGTGTTTTCATCGCTTTTATCATTTTTTTTTTTTGGTCATTTCTATCAAATTTCTCACCAAGCTGACTCTTGAATTTTATTTTGATGTCATTTAAACTGGGTTCATCAGTGTATTTTCCTTGTGACTCTTCTCCCACCACAGTTCATTAATTCAGAACCAGAAGGTTGTTTTAAAAAGATTAGGGTTAATCATTAGGCCTTCAGACAATTAGCAAATGATTTTGTCATTTGATAGCTAGAATCTAGGGTATTAATTGCACATTTGATATTAACAACACTGCACACTACACAATCTGTTTACGATGTGATTTTGGAAAAGTTTCTTGCAGAATTTTATATGAACATTCAAACATATAAGATTTTAAAGTTCAGTATTTGAAATGGTTTTGTGGAATTCCGGGCTACTGCGAGTCTGCTTGTAGGAATAAATTTGAAGATGGTTTTGAATCATACACTAATCATGTGTCATATGCAATGTAACATAGACTTAGATATACATGGAACTCTTATAGGAGAGGAATAATTAGGCCTAGGTCAAGATGTAAGAAGGACCATGAGAAATTTCCTGGATAAGTGTTACAATGTAAGGCAATAAGTGCACAGGTGTAATCTTACCCATGTTGCTCAAGTGTGGGTATAGATGTCTTCATTGATCCCAAACCTTCATTTTGTTCCATATGTATAGTGTAGGTCATTTTCAACAGTCATCACCTTGCCTGCAAGTTATGAGAAAGAATTGAGTCTTATCGGTAGGGGTGGGGGTGGGTGGGGGGGGGGGGGGAAATGGGATAAGAGGAAGATGCTTAGTTTAAACATGTTTGCTTCAAGAACTGTTTGTTTCTTTCATCTCTCTACATCTAGGCCTACATCTTGATGACCAATTACCCCCCCCCCCCCCAAAAAAAAAAAAAAAAAAAAAAAAAAAATAAATAAATAAATTAAAAATTGAGGGGGGGGGGGGGCATCATTTTTCCCATGTGAACCCTCCCTCATGTCTACAATATCCAATAACCCCAACCATATATTCAACACATTCTCCAAAAAGTAATAAAATTAATGAAAGCCAGATAGTCATTCTGCATAGTAACCATGGCAACCCAACAATGTAAACATCCTTTGTGATGGGATGTGTTTTAGTAGCCTTCCCTCCAGCCATCTAGTATTGATTTTTGAAAGCTCATCTGGTGTGGGGGTATTTTCTGTGCAAACATGGGGAGATGATACGATAGGGGATGAGATACGAACCGGCTCGCTGGGCGTGAAGTTGACCATGGACGGATAGGTGGAGGGGTTGTAGAGCTCTCCTAATCAAATAGAATGTGTTGATGTGAACAGACGGTGGAAAGATAAACAATTCCAAGGATATGAAGCTAGCTGTACTAATGCACAGGACCCGTGGTGAGTAGTGAATGGTCAGCTTGGATGAATTTGGATTTATGGAGTGAGGTCAAGGCACTTTTAGATGATGTCACCTTGGTTTTCATTCATAATTGAAACAAAAATTTGTCATAAAATACAGGATAACTATACACAAAATTATTTGAGTGCAACAAATTAGATTGGAATTTTCTAAAAAATATAGTTGAAAGAGATTTGGATCATGAAGTCTATTACCGTAGTGATGTGATACATAGTCCCATGTGTGCATTTTCTTGTTGGTAGCTATCTATAGTAGATATCAAGTAATTCTTCTTACGGTATTTTTTTTATTATCCAATTTGACCTTTGATTCATTACTTTAATTACATCAACAGGATGAGCATAGAGTGAGCACACTTATAAGCTTGTATATATAAATTATGTTTGTCTATGGATGAGTCACGCACGTAGGAATCTTAAAGATAAAGTTTAGTTCTGGTCGTGAGATTGAATTGCGAAAGAAACTTTCTCAAGATAATTGGGAGAGGTTGACTATAAAGCACTTAAGAATTGGTGTATGCTGTAAGGTTTTGGAATCACCATAATTATAATATAAAAAAAATTGACTCAACTGTTGAGAGTCACATACATGCACTGCACGCAGAAATGCGTGTATGGGACTACATAAAAGGATTAGAAAGCTCACAAATTATTTTTACCTTTCTGAGAACTCCACCTTCTCTTAAAACACAGGAGACAGAGCATACTGTCTGCTTAGAAGCAGAAGGGCCTAAATAAACTCACCGACCTCTATCCTCCATCTTTCCATGATGACCTTTTCATTGTCTACATAACTCAATACAACATCTAAACACCATAAATCACGCTGGTGATCAGCCAATATGTGTAGACACCCTACATGTTTCTATTGTAACACCTCTGTCTTGACATTTCATGTCAGGGTGTATGAGGATGTTTTATTCAGAGTGATGCATGGAAGAGGAGGTCATTCTCGCACATATGCAGCCTGCGATTAACCTTTAAGGCTCATTGAAATGTCCGTACCATGACAGGCCTATTTTCCAACTCACGGGTCGACAACTGTTTTCAAGATAGCAGACGCCGTGAGTGAGAGTTGACCAATTGAAGAAATATTTAACTCACCGAGGGATCCCGAATCGGTAGATAATTAGATGCAAAGTAGCTTACCGAGAAAGCTACCCCAAACCGCCCGTTCGAATCCGATACACCAATTAGAGTAGACAATTCGAGAGAATTTATGAATATTTATTATTCACGTGTGCCTAACGTTTGATGTGTTGTACAATAACAATCGACCAGCTGATCGCGTGAACCTCTATGCGTAGGTTGAAATGAAACAGGAGAGAGCAAAAGTTTACGATAGATCTACTTATTTAGCAAAATAGTAAATACAGCTAGTCATCAAATTATTTACTTTCTTTAATAAATCTATCTGTTTTATTGAAAATTGAACTAAATATTATTTATTATTTAGTACATTTGAATATCTGTCCCCCCGTGATTTAATGAATGAATCCATATAACACACCACGGTTCAAAAAACAGTTACGATCGGTCACGATCGTCGCTAGCTACTGTATATGTAAGACCCTCATGAATATGCATGAGCTCCGCAAGTTAGCAAAGGCCTCGCCGCTGACGCTGCTCGGTCCACTGATTACTGCCATAAATGGACACTGTTTAGTCTATTTTTCAAACCCTGCTTGGCAGACGAGGCCTTGCCCAAAGGCTAGTAATCAATTAGAATAGGAGCAGAAAAAGCGACTTGTGCATTGTGTTAATGGTACTGTTGTCGACCTTGTCGACCCGTCTCGTGCTAGAGTGAACTGATGAGAGTGTAGGGATTGCAAAATGCGAGAATTATCCAGTGGCAGATCCCCGTAAATTTTTTTTAAGTGTTCACATATGACACAGTAAACCACGCCACTTATGATAAGGCTAAAAAAAAAAAAAAATTGTTATGTTGCCCTCGCATGCACAAAATTTGAAAATTGGGTCGGTCGGTCGATTTTTAAAATATTTTTTAACTACCCCACTGGACTGTAACTGTTATGCACACGAGCGAGTGCGCACCGACACTCATGTGTAATATGTGCAGTTGTGTGACGTGAGAGAGTTGAGTTTTCCAATATTTTTTATGAGTTTCTAATGGGGAAAATGCATATAAAAGTGTTTTTTTTAAGCCATTGAATACAAAGTTGAGCAAATTCTCACAAAAACGGTGCATTTGTGTATTTGGGTCTGCTTAAAAAAAAAAAAAAAAAAAGAACGATCCTGTTTTTTCGCATTTTACGGTCGATCCATTGAGGGCAACATCACAATTTTTTTTGGGGGGGGGCCTAATGAGGCATGCATTGACACGTCAGCTTAGTATAAACAAGAGTTTTTGCCAAAAGTTGCGCAGATAAAATTGTGACATCATCTTTATAAGAATTTGATAGGTTCACACCTTTTTGCCTCTAGGAGGCAAACTATATGCCTTGACTTTCCTTTTTTTGCTGCCTCCTATACCATTCAAGAGATATCCAAATCCTTATTGCACACTTTATACAGCTTTTGTGCTTCAAACTTTGATTATGGAGATATTTTATTCTTCGGTATATCCCTTTTAAACAGAGCGTAAAACAAGATATGAGTATTAATTCTGCTGTCATGCAGTTGCGAATCAAAATACATGCATTGTTAATGATAGCGAAGGGACTTGATACTCCCTCATGTTTTATTCATGGTATTCTCTTGAACCCAGGCCTCCAATCAGATTCTAATAAATATTCATATTTTCTGCTGCTCATCATGAATCAAGTTATATGCAGTAATAATGATATAGTTCAACAACTTCATGCTTTCTCATGCATTATTCATGAGCAAGCTCTTAGATGAAGGCTCCAATAGGGTATAAATATTTTATTTGGGGCTGGGAGTAGCTTCCTTCCGTTGGGAACACCAGGCAAGATAAATAATTTCCCTCGGTAAAGTCAATAAGTTATGCTTCCTTTCATCACTCAGCTAGCTTAATAATTCAAAGTTGCATGCATCCCCTTTGCCGTTTTGTTCACATATCAAGAAAATTGGGGGAAAATGGGACTAAAGCAAGAAAAGATGTCCATCTTAGGATTTTTCTTTTTTTGGTTGTCATTTATTAATATCACAATCAGAATCATAAACTAAATATTAAAAGTTTTTTCACAGCGTGTGGTGATTTTGTTTGGAGTATTATTGCAAACAGAGCGTACATTGTTTGAACAAAGTTGTAGACATTCTGGGTGTACATGATTGTAGATTGTAAACAAATCTCCTGTACTTGAGCCTATGCGTGTATGTCACTTTGCAAAAACCAGTGACAAAATATTATATTAATCATTTTGTAAATGAATATAAATCATTTTCAGGACTTACCACATGGTGAACCATAAACCTCATCCACATTATCAGTATCGCCATGTAAACCTCCACCTTCAGAGATCATCTAATCATTTTGTTTGCACGCTTACCGTAATTAACGTTCTATAAACCGCACACATGTATTAACCGCACCCCCAAATTTGGACCCCCTCTGGTGAAAAAAAAAAAATACACACATAAACCCTTCTTCTCTCACTCTGAACAACATTTCGTATTTCCAAACAGAATGGAAAATCAGACATGAAATGAAAGGATTCAGTAAACTAAATACCAGTTTAAAAAAGAAAAGGAAGAGTAGTTCAATCCACATTCCGATTGTCCCGGCGACAGCTGCTCTTATATCCAACTTTCCACCATCATATAGCCACCGAATCCCGTTATAGTTGGCGATCTATACACACTCAAACACACGCATTATGTATGATACACCGATGATGCTCATCTCGCACGCACTGTACTTTTGCAATGCAGACGAGGCTGGCTTTAATCAGGTGACAAAGCTTTAGTCAGGTGACGAAGCTTTAGTCATGTGACATTTTGAAGGTCCCCGGATGCGTAAGTGGAACGTTGAATTCCCTTGCAAGACACACGCATCCCAGATGCAAGGCTCGTCGATGGCATTGCTTTTTGGCAATGCAGACGAGGCTGGGCTTTTGTCAGATGACGTCATTTTAGTCATGAGACATTATGAAAGTCCCCGGATGCGCAAGGACATGTCCATGCAAGTTGAATTCCCTTGCAAGACACACGCATCCCAGACGCAACGCTCGTAGCTGGCATTGCTTTTTGGCAATGCAGACGAGGCTGGGCTTTTGTCAGATGACGTCATTTTAGTCATGAGACATTATGAAAGTCCCCGGATGCGCAAGGACATGTCCATGCAAGTTGAATTCCCTTGCAAGACACACGCATCCCAGACGCAACGCTCGTAGCTGGCATTGCTTTTTGGCAATGCAGACGAGGCTGGGCTTTTGTCAGATGACGTCATTTTAGTCATGTGACATTTTGAAAGTCCCCGGATGCGCAAGGACATGTCAGAGCAAGTTGAATTCCCTTGCAAGACGCACGCATCACAGACGCAAGGCTCGTCGATGGCATTGCACTTTCCCAATGCAGACGAGGCTGGGCTTTTGTCAGATGACGTCATTTTAGTCATGAGACATTTTGAAAGTCCGCGGCTGCGTGAGGGACATGTCCATGCAAGTTGAATTCCCTTGCAAGATACACGACGCACCATGCACACAACAGTCCACACTCTCGTGAGTGTCGGCACAGGAAATATCATGCTGCTAATTGCAACGTGAAATGAACTTTTCAAAACAAGAATTTCAACCTGTAAACTTCTGTAAACTGTAAGTTCTTACTTGCCGAACGTTACCGGGACCTTATACCCGCTAAATAACTTGTCTGTATGGATGACTGACTCTTGTTATTCCTGGCGAATTCTGGCCCAGACCTGTCATTGTGTATTAACCGCACCCCCGACTTTTCACTCTTCCCCGCAGGGAAAAAAGTGCGGTTTATACAACGTTAATTACGGTATGATATTGTCCTTTCCCCTCCCCATTGAATACAGGATTCAACAGGAATTTATAAAGTAGACTAAGTAGTAAAAAATAAAGGTATTTATTGTTCTTATTGTGTCATTGTTTGTGGCAAACTGTCGTATTGGTGAGTTATCCTTTTCAGTCGTACCACAGTTTTTGCAGTCATTTTGCCAGGAATTAATGAAATTATTCAGAAAGGAGGACAGGGAGAAACATTTTCATCCCCTGATTATTGTGTATCAGACTCATGACATCACAACATCCCTCTAAATAGTTGACAGCCATCTGATGTGATAATCTTGTTATTCTGTACCGGGGTGCAGAGCTGAACCTGTCTTGAATTTTAAAACGATTGTAGCTTCTGCAGAAAGCACACATTTATTTGCACTCGTGAATTAAACATGAAATGAATACCATGGGTTAAGCTGATCCGCTCGTGTTAGGTAATATGGTGTTTTAATATGCTCTGGTTTAGGTTGGTGCATTTAAATTCATGGTGGTTTCCACCGCATATCAAGACTGGCAGTTTTTATGCATAACTGCTCAAATAAGATTAAACATGTCTTATTTAATATAACTAATGTACCCTTTAAAGAGAAGCTAGAGTTCTGGGAAAGGTGGAAGATAATTTGTGAGCTTTCTCATTCTTTCCATGTCAGTTAGGAAGAATATCATAGTATTTAAAAAATGCCCCCTATTGATTGCTCTTCAAATAGCCTCATATTTCAAATAATATCTTGACAAGAAAAAGCTGAAAAGTTTGGGTAACATTCATGCCAGATTTGTGTGTGGTCCCATATACTCATTTCTTGGTGCAGTGCAAGTATTTTTTTTGGGAAACTTTCTTATCAATTCAGTAATCTTCAAATCTCACACTAGACGCTGGTGTTACAACTAATCTAACTTTCCCAGTTGCTTTAGAACAGTTTCTTTCACATTATGATCATATGACCAGAACTCCAGTTTATCTATAAGATGAATTCATTTCATTTCATGCCTTTGGACAGACTGGCAAGATTTGAATTATGGTATAACAACACCCCCCCCCCCACCAGCTGATTTATCTCTTTCTTATTATTAAGAGTTTTACCATAAATTTTAAAGACATGTCATTTTTGTCTTGGGTCTAGTTTCAAGTTGGTGAAATGCAATTATAATCCAAAGTCTGTATGATATCAGCATTATGATGGGAATAAAAGTAACAATATATCTTTGAAATTAAATCATGAGTATTTGTAAATACTTCTTGTAAAATCTATGTGATGGCAAAGTAGCATGTTTGAAACAAATGACATAAAAAAGAGGCAAACAAATCGTGGCACGATAAGAACAAAAAAGGTGGATTATAGGCTTATGCTATACATACATGTAGGCATACATTTTGTACTTGAAACTTAATCTGGATTTAGGTGGATGGGGTAGTACACATGCACAAAAAAATAATAATTTTATAAGCCCTCCAACATGTTTATTATGAAATTTTCTTTATTTATCCTAATATGATATATTTATCCTATTATAAAGTCTTGGATTTGTCGAGATAAAGATTATCATAAGCCCACCATCAACCATGCTGTAGGAGGTGTAATAATGGACTTATTGAGTCGTAAAAAAGCTATTTGTATTCATCTTGAGGTGATTTATGATCAAGGAGAATATTGCAAAGGCAAGAATTTATGATTAGCATGTCCCTCGTTGACAACCGTAAACAGATGAATACGGTTACTATGGGCTTTCCAAAGATGAAGAATAGGTTGCTGTAGAAAGATGAGAGATGGAGAAAGAGAGCAGGAGGGGGAGGGGAAGGGGAGGGGGGAGGGGAGGGGGGAGGGGAGGGGGAAGGGGAAGGGTGAGAGGAGGAGGAAGAGGTTGACAGACAGAGTCAAAGAAAAAATGGATGCAAAGAGTCGGGAACAGAGATACAAAGAGAGAAAGAGAGAAGGTTCAGATAGGTAGAAACAGGCAGAGTCAGAGAGGGAGAGAGAAAGGGAGAAAGTGAGATAGAAGGTTTGAATAGATAGAAACAGAGGCAAAGTCGGAGAGGAAGAGAGAGAGTGAGAGGGAGAGAGAGAGAAAGGAGACAGAAGGTTCAGACAGGTAGAAACAAAGGCAAAGTCATAGAGAGAGAGAGAGAGAGAGAGAGAGAGAGAGATAGATAGAGAGAGATCATTCATGTAAATGTTCAAGGAAGCACCACATGACAAAACAGTTAGGGCAAGCCACGAAATTCATTTGGATCCTTTGAAGATGTGATGATGACTATCATGTAAAGGTTATTTATTGAAAGAAATTATAGACTAAGCAGCAGGCTTATTTCCGTTTGATATTCAAGACCTGCCATATTAAAGAAGTAGCAGAGCTGAGCACCAATAACTAGGTCAACCCAAATAAATTCCAATCATGTTTTCCTGGACTCCATGCACTCACATGAAAATGTGATGGAGTGATATAGTCTCAAATGCTACATGATGAATGATGCGATGTACAAGACTTGGCATAGCAGGTGCTTGATGTTTGGTTGTGATGCAAGTGTTTATATTCAGAAGAAATTTAAAGCCATTGAGCAACTTTTAAAAATTCTGAGCTGCATGGCCCTAAATGCTATCAGTGTATGTAATATGTACATGCAAATATGAAGCCCTGAAAATGCAGTTCAAAAGTGTTACCATGTGTTTCACAAAAAGTGAGAATATAAAAGTGACCGGAAATATCAGACCCTTTTTGCCCTATAGACTACACTGTTAGGCAAAACATACTCAGGAGGGTTTTGCAAATGGTGGTATTCAGTGATAGATATCTTGATAAAAACATCTTATATTTCAAAATCTTTATATTCCTGGCTGTTTATTTATCCTTCTGAACATCTTTGTACAACACAGACATCAAAATTCAACAATTTATTAAATCAAGGCTCCACAAGGTTACCAGATCCCTTTGACTACTTCCGTAATGCGGAAAACATAAAAGTATGACTATTCTAAAAGGGCATTCTTCAATATTTAGGAAAAAATATCGTTTGTGACTCCAGCAACAGAAAGCACAAGCTTTAGTTAGGCTGCAGCATACATTAGATCCTGTTTAGCTATTGACATGATGGATATTCATTTAACCCATTTGTGACAGGAATTATTTAAAGCCTTATTTGATCAGCTTTTATTCTTCAAATTGGCAACACCAACATTTTTATTTTATTGATACATTTTTCTTAAAAAACGTCATGTATCTGAAATGAATATTAATTGATAGAAATTATGATGAGAAGTCAAAAAGTTGCCAATTTGCAGGGGAAAACGGTGATTTTAAACTTTCTATCACATTGCCAATTTAAGGATTTTAATGCTTATTTTCCTTCAAAAAATTTTCAGCATCAAACAACAAATATTGACGTAACCAAAATGGGCACAGTTTGTGCAGAATTTTTTGCTCTTTCTGCTCATGTATTTGGTGTGATTTCTAGGGCTTTGCATCAAAAGATATTAGGCCAAACCACAAAATGTGGACCTCTGTCATGAATGGGTTAAACTACTGGCTTATACGCTAAATTGTTGTTCTAAAATATACTGTTACAAAAATTGTTGCTTTTTTCTGCTCTACCAAAAGCGTTTCTGTGTTAATGTTGATTTCTACCATTACCTTAATAGTTATCACCAGTCACATCCCATTTTATTTCCGCAATTATCCATAATGATCTTCCTTTTGCAAATGTCAGTGTATGAGTCATGTTAGTCTATTTGTTTCTCGGTCTCTGTTTATCTGTCCATCTATCTGTCTGTGTTTGTGTTTATGTCTCTCTCTCTCTGTCTTTCTCTCAATCACCCAACCCTCACAGTTATCAATCTCAACTGTCCCTGTGTCCCTTATCCACCTACACATTAGCTTTACGTTTATTCTTTCGCTTGTCTTTCTTTCTTGTTTGCTGTGTATAGTTTTTACTTTTTTTTAAATCAAAGTTCTTGTTCTCCTTTATTTTCTATCTCCTTCCCTTATGAGTCTGTCTCTCCTGTTTACATATATTTTCTGTAGCTTCTATGTGCCTTTCATTCATCAGTCTTAAAAATTACCCAAATTCTTACTCTCTCTTTCCTCTCTAACCTCTCTAACCCCCCTTCTCTCTCTCTTTCTCTTTCTCCGTGTCTTCTTTATATTTTCCCATCTGCACTCTTTTGATGTCTTTAACTGTAATTGTCTCTTACCTTTTCTTTGTTCCATTTTTCTCCTGCAGGCATTGAAGGATGATTCTGTAGCCACAGTGTTGATGTTCAGGAGGGGGCGAGGGGAGGGGGGCTATTTTAGGGAGTCACAGCACTTTAGTGGGTTTTGTATCAATGAATAAGTAGTGATCCTTTCACCTCAAGTGTATCTTCCTCTCAGCCTATTCTAGCATGAGAATTAGTAGCAACGTTAAAGTGGGGGGGGGGGGGGGGAGGGGGGGGGGGGGAGGGGGGGGGAGGGGGGAATTGTCATTGGCATTCTTCTGCCAGTGGTTGAATTGAATGATGAAATGAAAGGGGACATGATTTTTGTGTGTATGTGTTTTTGCAAGATGATTATTTTTCTTAGAAGCTATAGTCATAATTCAGTAATATTCCATTCTAATGATTCCCAAAATTTGCTTACCTCTGTATTACCAGTGCCCTGTTTCATAAAACTTGTTATCAGTAACAACTGGCACATTTTTATGACAAATTTACTCTCAGCCAGTCAGATGTAAAGATTTCAGTAGCTTATAACAGTTACTGCAACTTGCTATTGATAACAAGTTTTATGAAACGGGGCCCTGATCTTCAGAGATACAACTTGTTATCTACAGTAGATTGTAAATTACTGCTTTTGAAAATAAAAGGAGAGATATATTCATCCTGTCACTTTTCAAAAGTCGTATTTACACTTTTCATTTTAGGCATTGAATCTCCACAGCAGATTTGATTTTGTTAGTAGTTATACTGGATATTAAACTCATCAAATTCCCTTTTGATGTAAAAACTCATTTAAATGAACTGGTACATATCCATGCCTGCATTTTTCAAGTTATTTGTTCATCATTTGTTAAAGCATTCAAACTAGAAATTCCTATGAATAGTTATTTACTTTCTGTATTTAAGAATAAACTGGAGTTCTGGTCATATGATCATAATGTGAAAAAAAGTGTTCCAAAGCGACTAGGAGGGTTAAATTTGTTGTACATAAACACAGGTGTCTTGTGTGAGATTTGGAGATGATCAAATTCATACAAAATTCACTTAGTTTCCCCAAAAGGTACTTGCCCTACACAAAGAAATGAGTATGGGACCACACAGAAAAATGCCATGAATGTTACTCCCAAACTTTTCAGCTTTTTCTTGTCATATTTCCAATATGAGGCATTTGAAGAGCAACCCCTTTCTAGGGGACATTCTGACTATGATATTCTTTCCAACTGACATGGAAAGAATGAGAAAGCTCACAAATTATTTTCCACCTTTCCCAGAACTCACGCTTCTCTTTAACCTAATTCAGCTTTTGACATGAAAAAAGAATTATCATAGAATTTTTTCAACAATTTAATCTACATTCATTTAATATTCATTTGAGGTTAAACTTCCATGCTCTGTTTACATCAGTCCCAGAAAATGAGTAGTTTTAAGAGAAAAAAATTGATTGGTTATTCTCTTTGCAATCCTTCATACATATATGTATTGACCGATGGGAACCAATCTATTGACATACTCGATTGGTTTGGTGCGCTTGGCTGGGCTCAATTCATTTTCACTTGGTAATTGGTCTGACGGTGGTGCAAGACGCATAGGACTCTGGAGAAATGGTTTCCATTTTTTCGTTGGGGATATCTGTGAACATGGCTGTCACCTGCTTATAATGTGAAGATGTGTGGTAATGCTCTATTTCAGACTCAGCAGGAATTATGGTGTTACACTCTTAATGGAGAGGAATTTAAATCTTCGTTTTTAGGAGGCTCTAATTTCTGCAGAGTCAATTTTGACTCGGAATGGCGTCAGCTGGGAGTTGACTCTATTCCGAGTCAAAGTGACTCAGATTTCCGAATTAATTTGACATGGAATGGCTTGGCATCAACTGAGAATCAATTAAATTTGAGTCAAAGTAACTCCATTCCGAGTCAAATTAATTCGGAAATCCGAGTCACTTAACTCAGAATAGAGTTGACTCCCAGCTGACTCCATTCTGAGTCAAATTTGAATCTGCAGAAATAAGAGAGTAATGGGGACCACTTTATTTTGGAGTTAAATCCACTTAAAAGGATTGGAATCCACTCCAAAGCAGTGATTTGATTACTCTTTTGAGAGTAGATTCCACTCTGTTGAGTGAATTCCACTCTAAAATTAAAGTGTGCCAGTCACCTCAAAACATAATTTGTGTACATTTAGCATGCATGAAATATCCCCTGATTAGATTTACCACTGAAGCTAATTGAATCCACTAACCATGATTGGATTCCACTTCAAAGTAGTGATTTGATTACTATTTTGGGAGTAGATATCACTCAATTGAGTTTGAATTCCACTCCACAATTATAGTGTGCCAGTCACCTCAAAAAAATAATCTGTGTACAGTAAGTATGCATGAAATATCCCCTAATTAGCTTTACTGGCATTCTAGAAATTTAATGGTTAGGCAGTTTGAAGGAAATAAAA
>CM057169.1:2364117-2459117 GCA_029962745.1 Echinometra lucunter | reverse complement strand
GACATTATTGCTGCTAGTTTAAGTTAACTAGCAACAAGTCTTGCTTTTAAGATTATGAAATATATTTTAATTAGTGACCAACTCGATGAATATTTTGACCAACTCGATCAAAGATTATCAAATTGGATTTAAAGATTTTTGTTGATTAATATCATTCCTGAAATAGTGCTTGTCAAGATGTGCTGAAACCGCTTTGATGCTCATGGCACTTAAACATGATAGTAGTAGTAGTAGTAGTAGTAGTAGTAGTAGTAGTAGTAGTAGTAGTAGTAGTAGTAGTAGACTTTATTGGATAACTTGTTTAGCACAGGGCTAATCTTCCACAAGGTCCATTGCACAAAATTAGCAAGAAATATCGTATACATAAATGAAAACAGAATAAATACAATGATGATTGACAATTGAATATACAAAAGTATATGTAAAGGTTTGGTTAAATGTATATATACATTTAACCAAACCTAGAACACCTGTATATTATCAAGGAGTAAAAAGAAAGAACAAAAGCAACTACAACAAAAAGCAAAAAAGAGAAAAAAAATGTGAGAAAGACTAAGACTTTGGGAAAACTAAAAATCATGAAGCATAAAGAACTATGAAAAATACATTTTGATGATTTCATATCGATAACATATTGACGGCAGGTTCTAATTATCAGGGAAAACAACTCATAAGACAACATCCATGACAACTTAATTACATATTTGTGAACAGGATGAATAGTCTTAAATTAAGGTTTGATCATTTTATTATCCTGGTCAAAGCCAAGCTGCCTAAGTAACTAGCACTCAAGCATATCACGTACGCATTTACACCTGGGTGGAGAGTGGCAAATGCAGACTAGTGTCTTGCCAAAGGTTGTTAGTGCTGGGTTGGGATTTGAACCCATATCTTATGATCTGCAGTCCAGAGGCATACCCACTAGACCACTAGACCACATCTCCTCCATAAACTCAGAATTCGGTAACCTTTTGGTTTTGATACGGACAGGATGATAATACCGTCTTGCTCTCATCGTGACCAGAAAGACCGCAGGGATGGTCAGATTGAGACATCCTCTTGGAGATCAGAGCAATATATCCAGCGCTTGCCTGACAGTAATTGACATAATACTCTCCCCATGAGGAACACTAAAGGCTCAATTTTCTTCCAGTCTTTCCCCTTCTCTGATCTCATCCCTGCCCTCTATGGACGGACTGGAGAAATGCACTTAAATCTGTGTGCATTGTGCTTAAAGTACACAAGTTTAAGGTCAGAAACAAGTTCACATATGGGATTTAAAGGGAAACGCGAGTTCTGGGAAAGGTGAAAAATAATTTGTGAGCTTTCTCATGCTTTCCATGTCAGTTGGAAAGAATATTATAGTTAAAATGTCGCGTAGAGAGGATTGCTCTTCAAATGCCCTCATATTGGAAATATGACAAGAAAAAGCTGAAAAGTTCGGGGGTAACATTCATGGCAGATTTGTGTGCGGTCCCATATATTCATTTCTTTGTGCAGTGCAAGTACCTTTTTGGGAAAGTTAGTGGATTTCTTATCAATTCGATAATCTCCAAATCTCGCACTAGATACCTGTGTTTATATACAGCTAATCTAACTCTCCCGGTTACTTTTGAACAGTTTCGTTCACATTATAAGTACATGACCAGAACTTCAGTTTATCTCTAAGGTCAGAAACAGATTCAGATATAGGATTTCAGATGTAGAAAGTTGGTTTGTGTTTGATGAACATTCATTACAATTTTTAAAATTTCATATTGAGAGAATATGTTCAAAAATCGATTGAGGTCTGTGAGCTGAATTGCAGCTGTCATTCATTTAACCTGTTTTGCTTATGAGAACTGGATGGTTTCTGTATTAAGTCTACGGGAATTTGAGAATGCAGTAGCCAATGGGTTAAACATTCTGTAAATAGCATAATGTGAATTCTGAACTGAGGCACACATTGGATACAGCATAGGGACACTGTGTTATGCTAATATCAGGGGAGAAAAGGAAAAATAATTGATATCCCATAGAGGTACAGTGTCTCCTTTAGGAAACGCTTTGGCAGTATCTGCTGATCCAGAATGCTGGGCATTACACATTATACATGAGCAGGAAGAGAAAAATTCACTGAAAGTTTTGAGTCCATTCCCAATGCAGTATGTTGTTGCATTTTCAAATTAGAGCAGTTTAAATGTAACTACTCATTAAACTCTTTAAATTGGCAACGCATTATATTATATAATCACTATTTTCGTGTTCACATCGGCATTTTCAGCATAAATTCTGTAATCATAATTCATTTTGTTTCATGTTATATCCATATTTATTTTTTTCATATTATGTAAGAGTGGAAAAAAATAATATTTGTTGCCAATTTGAGGATTGAAGATGATTAATTTAGACCTCTAAAAAGCTCTGTACTTCTATGAGATATGGTAGCAGAAAGGGTATTGTGGTAAGTAGTGTAATTTTCATGATGAATAGAAAGAAATATACCTCAAATCCAAAATGAGAAAGAGAGAATGGAAATGGTAGGAAATGGGAAATTCAATTATAGAAATGCCTTGAATTGGGAGATAAAGGAATTAATGCCTAGTAATTGATATTAAAATGAGAGTTCTTGTCTATTTAGCCTATATCCTGTTGAAACATTATGCGCAAGTTTTCCTAAGAAATTTGAGGAACAAAGAAAAGCGTGGACAGAATTTTTGAAAGTGTCTTTGGATTCATAATGTGCAAACTTCCCTTTCTAATTATGTCATGAAATGGACAACCCATACTCTTGTTATATCCTATAGATTAAAGATTTTTGTGATCAATCACTTTTTTTGGGGGGGGGGGGGGGGAATTATGCAGATGCAGGTTTCCTAGGGTATAATCTGAATAACAGTTGTGTTTTTAGCCTTCTGCACCAGTAGTTTTCAACAAAAGTGATTTATGAATAAGTGATGTGCAGAATGAGAAAAGGATGTGGAATATGAAATAAAAGTGAAAATGCAATAAAAAAGTGCTTTTGTCAGTTATTATCCCCTTCCCATCCTCATTCTTTCTTTCCCCCTCCCTCCCCTTCCTCCCTCCCCTCTCTCCCTATCTCACTCTCTTCCTTTCTCTCTCTCTCTCTCCCTTTCTCTCCCCTTTCTCCCTCTCTCACACAACACAAACACACTGTTTTTCTCTCTCTTTCTGCTTTCCTCTCCCTCTCTCTTCCCTTTTCTCCCTCTCTCTTTTCCCCTCTCTCTCTCTCTTCCCCTCTCTCTTTCTCTCCCTTCCTCTGAGTCTGAGTATTTTTTGTCAGTCGTATTAATCACTTCCCCCCTCTCACGTTAAAGCGTTGGCCCGATCAATCTGTGCCGTCCCAGTCGGGCAAAGCTTACACGTAACCTCTGTGTGTCGAGGGTGTCGAGTGCGTGACATTGTCTTGTTGGAATTGGATGTTAACATGAGATATATCAAACATTAAGGTGCAGTGATATATTGACTGAGGTGAGTTGGAAACTCTTGTCTTTGATTGCATTTTGTGGTGTTTTTAGGATTGTCTTTTGAAAGAAAGGATACATGTCTCTCTGATATGTCGTTCTGTGTTGAAGGGTGCTGTTGGTTAATGAGAACCAATCAATACGGGTGTAACGTAATATGTGTATGGTTATGACTAAGTATACATACTATACATGTAACCCTATATGCAGCCATTAGTCAGTGGTACATGTCATATGAATGCATAGTTATGGTGGCAGACTAGTGTTCTATTAAATAAATGTGGCTGTGCACTGAGGAATGAGACTTAAAAATTTTGTATTTCTGTGAAATATCAGAAAGTTATAGAATGATCGGTGTAACAATTAAGTAACAAAAGTTTGAAAGTTGTTTTGCATTTTGAATTTTCTTGTTATTTTATGTTTTTACAGATTTATAGATTTTACAGAACATAAATATCCCTAGAATGTTATATACTTCTGATCCTCACAATATTTAGGGCTGATTGGATGTATCATTATGGTCATACATACCAGGGAAGTTTTTTGCAATTAAAGTAAAAATCATCCTGTAAGCTCTTTATGAGGCTAAGCTGTACCCTCTTTCTTTATTTATCACTTTTTAATTGTACCACATCAAAACCAACACCAGAGTGTCAGTTTCATATCTCTTTCAATCTATGTAACATATTCCTTCTTCACTTATGTTGGTCAGTCTCGAGTTGCAGCTGATAACAATAAGAAAACTAGATTGAACTTTATGGTGATGACACTGCGATATTCTCTCTTAAACCATAGGAGTACAGAGTGTTGAATGATTAAGCTTTTCTTCCTCAAATTTGCAACATTTATTCTCATTTTCCACTCATGTGTAGTTTGGAAAAAAAAAGTATATATCTTGAAGCAGTATAAGTGAAAATTGCAAAATTAAACAGAAAATGGTCAATTATTGCTTGAAAATAGAGTTTATATTGTTTGTTCAGAGCCAGAGGGGCAGTAACTATTAACCCATTCGTGACAGAGGTCCACATTTTGTGGTTTGGCCTAAAATCTTTTGATGCAAAGCCCTAAAAATCGTACCAAATACATGAGCAGAAAGAGCAAAAAATTCTACACAAACTGTGCCCATTTTGGTTGCGTCAATATTCGTTGTTTGATGCTGAAATTTTTTAAAAGGAAAATAAGCATTAAAATCCTTAAATTGGCAATGTGATAGAAAGTTTAAAATCACCGTTTTCCCCTGCAAATTGGCAACTTTCTGACTTCTCATCATAATTTCTGTCAATTTATATTCATTTCAGATACATGACATTTTATAAGAAAAATGTAGCAATAAAATAAAAATGTTGGTGTTGCCAATTTGAAGAATAAAAGCTGATCAAATTAGGCTTTAAATAATTCCTGTCATGAATGGGTTAAAGGCATATGAGTTAACGCCCTTCTGACTCCAAACAGACGATATATTTTACACTGCGTTGCTTATTTTGAGAGTTTAATGATTACCCACAATCAAATCACTCTTAAATCGCCTGCTCTTAATCGAGAATGGCTCTACATACTGCATTTGAAAGGGACTCAGAACTTCTGGTGAATTTTTTCCCCTCTTCTCAATGTGTTATTGCCCACATTGTGCAGCAGAAGATACTGCAAAAGAGACACTGTCCTTCTATGCTTTAATGCAATTTGCCTCTTCTTTTATACTATATTTTATCCAGCTGTGTTTGCATCAAGTGATTACTTATTACTTATGATAACTTCTTCTGTTTTTTTTCTATTTTTTCTTTCTCAATCTTCAGTTGTATGACAAGATCAACACCAAGTCGAGTGAACAGCTTCCTAACAAGCGAAACCTGCCTACTGACAGTGTCTTACGAACCCGAGAGGTAGGTTCTCTTTCAAATCTTCATTTACCTGCACTGTGTGAGAACCTAGGTCTCCAGAAATATGTCAAAACTTGTTCGGAAGTTAGTTCTTCTTTTGATCAGGCAAAGGTCTGGGAGAGAAAGATTCTCATTAGAATCATGCGATCAGGCAATGCATAATATTGAATAAAGGCATTTGGGGAATAGATGGGACACATGGTAAAAAAAAAAAAGTTTCTTTGATGACACCCCCCCTAAAAGAAAAAAAAAATGATGCGGACCCCTATTTTTGTATGCAGTACAAAGGTTCTGTTTCATTCCTTTGAGCAGAAATCTTATCAAAATTTCTCTGCTTTTGTCCCTATTCACCTGACTGGATAATATATCTTACTGTTGTATTGTGGGATGCTTAATATTTGGGTCTGTGTGGAATACGGCCCATTGTTCTTGAAATAGATAGTGATCAGTTTATTTTATAGATCAAGATGTCAAGAAAAAGGTTTAGAGATGTCAGGTGAATACGATGAACAATATGCAATTAACTTCTGGGAAGTACTGTGGTAGTTTTCTACTACCTTGTGGTCTTCTATCAAGCAAATTTTGATTTTTTTTTGGTATCTTGTAATAACCTGTTTCTTTCATTTGTCCAAAACTTGGTAAGAAAGTTTATTCATTTGTTTCATTTATTGAATTTATTCATTTCAAGTAGAGTACTTTAAAAGAAAATCAAGGAACTTGACCAGACAGGGCATAGCATACATGTATGTAATACTCGTAAACATCCATCTTAAGCCTGTGATGGTGTTACTTGGGGTTAGCATCTAGTCTGCCAGCTGCAAATTAACACTAATTCTGCTATTTCCACATTTGATAAAGCTAGCAGTGCTGGGTTTAATGATACTAACTACAGGATCTGTTAGGGGTGTGTTTCATACAAGATAGCCTTTAATCAAATTAAATTTTGGAATGTGTTCTTGTAGAAAAGCGAATCGGCACATATGGTCGAGGAATTATACCTGTACAGTGATAGTCTAACTTCCAGGTCACGTCAGTTTTTCTTCTCTAAATGAAAATATGATTGGTTTGGGGGATTTGGAATGTCATTATTTCATTCTCCTAATGTGTAAGGTGCAGTCCTTTGGGCATGTCAAGGTAGTGGTCAATTATCCTTTTAAGTCTTGAGCTGAGACTACCAGTAATTATGAAAGCATAGATAATTTTTTTGAACAAATAACAAAAAACAACAACAACAAAAAAAAAATCCAACACCCTTCCCCCACCAAAAAAAAACCAACCCCCCCCCCCACCTGATGACTTGAGCCAAGACCAATTCTGGTGGACAGTAGGTGCCATAGTCGAGTGGTTTAAGGCGCTTGACTGGAGACACGAAGGTCCAGGGTTCGATTCCCGGCACGGCACTTATGCCCTTGAGCAAGGCATTTGATCTACATTGCTGCAGTAGAGGTGGTGTGGCTCAGTGGATAAGTCTCCGGACTTTGAACCAGAAGGTCCGTGGTTCGAATCCCTGCCGCCGCACTGATGTCCTTTGGCAAGACATGAATCTACATTCGTCACGTCTTTTGGATGGTGACGTTAAAGATCAGTCCCAGACGTAAAACATCATATTTGATTGATTGATACATGTCTGTAAAAGCCCAATTCAACAACAACAACAACAAGGTATTTCATCAACAAGAGCTACTGCAGTGCATTTCTAGCCTGAATATAATTTTCATTAGAAGTTATACAGATCCCACTCTGTTGAGAATTATTTCGTACAAGCCCAAAAAACAAACAAACAAAATAAACCCTTTTTTCAACAAGAACTTCTTTTTGGATTGCCTTTTAAAAAAAATGGTTGGTGCCTTCAACCTACTGTGCTGTGGCCATTGTTGTCTGTTATGTCTCTATTTGTTAGGTCTGTACAGATGTAAATCAATCAAGCTTAATTCTCTTACATTGGGGAGTACCATTTAATGTCACCATCTGATAGATGGGTCCCATTACAGAATATATCCAGGGACTGTCTGTATTAGACATCCGTGCTAAACACCTTGACATATCACTCAAGACTTAATGTATAGGCTTTACTCAAGGAGCATAAGAAGATTTTTATTTGAAAAATAATTAATCCCTTTTTTGTAAATTTGAGATATTTCCAATTGAAGTTGCTGAAGTGTAAAATAATAATGATTATAATAAAAATATAGGATACTTTAGATGATAATGCCAAAGCTTTTCCTTGATATATGAGCAAGGTATCAAGTGGAAGGTCTTTTTTTTTTTGGGGGGGGGGGGGTTCATACAATGATGGCATTAATTTCGAAATGTAAGGCCTTTTTAGTTTAATGTTGTTGTGCATAAGAACACGTCCGGAATAAAAACTACAATAATGCAAAAACTAAAATGTCTGTTTTGACATACTAGAATAGAATTTTAGCAAAGATCATGCCACAAGAATATTGTATATCAATTTACATGGTCTACATGCTACCCATGAAATTATCAATCATTGTTTGAAAAATATGGTTTCCACAATTTTCCATTTTGCGTTCCAGAACGTGTTCTTTTGCACAACAACATAAAACTAAGATGCCTGAAATATGGCCTTTTGTAATTAAAGTCTTCATATTAATACAAGAGTTTCAAAGAAAAAAATGTGATCCCAAGACCATCAAAGAGGTTTGAAGAATAAAACCCCAGAGTTTTAGGGTATCAGAGACTTGTAATTTAAAGATGGATGTAATTTTCAAAATCACCCCAAAAATTATTTCATACACATGTTGTTCAGTTATTGTCACCTGTTGTGGATAAAACACTAAAAGAAAGAATTATTTCTAGGCTTGGCCCAAGGAGTCATTCTTTATTTCTCTACTCTCAGGCAATAAAATTGTGCTTGCATGTTGTGACAGTAAAAAAATGAATAAATTAAAAAATGTCAATTATATCAAAATAATTTCCAAGTTCTTAACATGCTTGTCAAATTTTTTTGTAAACATTCGTATTGTATCATTTAGTTGTTTATAATGGAATCTTGGAATGGTGATTCATTTTTGCGATACAGTTTCTGTGTATTGTTTCATAATGTGTTTTAAACTCATCATAAAAGCTGGTTATTGCATGGAGGGTATTAACACACAATGTACAGGTTTAGACAGGATTTTAGATAGCATGGATATAAACCAGACTAACTTTTAGATCAATTGTCTTCACTTCCATGTAGTATCTGCTCTTGAGTTGCTAATATTTTGGGATAATTATTACCTAGCTGAGGTGCAAATCAAGATCATCTGTAGATATAAGATTTTGCACAAGCACCATTGCATTAATGCTTTATAATAATGTAATAATGAAACATTTTATAAACATTTTTTTTTTAAATAGATAAGAAGTAGTTATCATTACGGATGATCAATTGTACGTTCATGTAAGTTGAAATGGTATACATGCAAATGTGAAATAACAAAAAAGAAATTAAATTTTGCCTGATCGTTTGTACATGTATAATTATTTGAGTTGAAACTGCAATATCCATACTAAATGCAACATTGTGTCGAGGTTGTGAATATAGCTTAAAGGGGGTACCCAATGCTGAAACAATGTTAGCTCATTTAAAAGAGCATGATTTTATTAGCAGAAAATCATCTGCCTAAAGTTTTTTAAAAAGTCGTGTTGCCAAGGAAACCCCAAAATGTGGTAAGATTTCAGGATATTTTTGACCCCTCAGCTGTGACCTAGTTTCAACTGGGTACCCACTTTGACGTCAAAATGACGTCAAAGTGGGTACCTTGTCGCGCACTTCTAGCAAAATGCGCGCAAGGTATAATGCATATTGTACAGTCTAGCGCGCAGGACAACTGCAATACGCGAAGCTGGGTACCCACTTTTACGTCATACCTCATACTCAAATTTTTTGTTCAACTCTTGACTTTTTACGAGAAAATTAACAAAAACGCATTGATTTCGATTAAAAATCATCAAATTTTTAATGTTATTCTTCTTAGAATTCTATTCCCGATCATATCTCAAAAAAAATTTTACCATTGTGTAATCACTTTAAGGTAAGTGAAGACATTTCAAAGATTATGACTTCTTGGATAACACTAAGAAATATGAAGGAAGTTATTTAGACAGGATGAAATAATGCGGTTTATAAGATTAGGCCTTCAGCTATCTTATTTCTAATGTGGTGGAGACACATTCAAAATAAAAATTCATCTCTGCAAGCACAAATATTTTAGTGGAATTAAATGCTGTTTTTATGTCTTCAAAAACACCCATTGATATTTGTATTTAATGCATAAGAACTAAAGTTTAGTTTGACATTTCTGCCAAGTTTCCATTAAAATTCAAATTCTGAAATTTCCAATGTTGGGTTGATGGGGAAGTCTTGAAGCACTTTAGAATTTCTGAAAGCTTAGATATGTTAAGTATAATTAATATTTATATTGTGCAGCACAAAGTACTTACAGTGTGTATATATTTCAGCTGTTATGAGGCCATTATGTGCTAATGGAAAGCCAATATTGTAATTTGGTACTTGGAAATGGTTCACTACTCCTCTTTTCTTACATGTAGCATGCTCTGCGTGTTGTGGGGTCGTGTTCAGATAAAAGGAAATTGTTTCATGAGAATTAGGTTTTAATAACCAAGTAGTTTGGAAGATGGTTAGAGGCAAAAATGCGTTCACACTCCTCAAAATGTTTCTTGCAAGGATGTTGTGATTCCCTTGCTGGAAGATGATTGGTCCTGGTATCCAGAATTGTGTCAGAATGACAGTAACCATTTCAATTAAAAAGAAAACACACAATGATGAAGTTCTGAGCTAGATCTCATCAGTGGTTATGTTTATATTTATTTTAGGTGGATGTTTTACCTTAGATGCAATATTAAACTGCAAAGTTAGTATAACTATAAGCTTTTGTTTTGAATATAGATCACATTGATTGAAAAGAGCATTTGGGTATGATTCTGAACATCATTCTTATTCCATGTGAACACACCCTGTCTGGTGGTGTAGTATTTGATTGGGTCTTCCTGTCAGGCCATGGGGTATGTCCTCACTGGGATGTGAGTCATGGCTAATTGAATCAAGATTAAAGGGCTAATGAGCACTAGAAAACACCGGGCATTATTGTAAAGAACCTTAGGGGAATCTCCTCGATTTTATTAAAGGCATTGGCTAACTTTGTGAGCAGCTGATTTAAAAAATTCTCAAACTAAGATGAAACATGTGTATGAGTACTTGTATTTATACTAAAAAACCCTGAAACCAACCATAATTTGGAAGGAAAAGCTGTAAGTTAGACGCAAACCGCGATTTTATTAGCTTTCGTCTCGAGAGACACTGAACTAAGAGGACCGTTTGCGCGAATTCAAATATACCGTTACTTGCCTTCCGCCGCGTGATACGTCAATACACACAGTGCGGTCCGTTGAGTCATGTGCGCATGCGCACTCCTTACTTTGGGTCTATGCAACCGACCCTCGTATATTTTTCAAACATTGGTTCACATTTCTAATATTTAGAAATACTTCCCGTGGATATTATGCTCTGAAACTTTCACACTGGTATTTTTACACTATAACCCTAATGTGTATCCCATTTTAAAGTAACAAAATGAGATTTTTAAAAAATCATAACAATGTTAGCCAATGCCTTTAAGTATGTGAATGACTGTATAATCATTTCTGATTTCTCCCAGCAAATATTTTTCCTAGATATCAATCGGAGCATAGTGCAAAGTCTCCCAAGATTTCATGGAAATTATCAAGTAACCTTAGAAATAATTTTATGTCTAGAGAGGTGATTATTCAGAGGAAATACCAAATTCAGTGTAGAAAATTGAGTTTCATTGCTAGACATTGAATTGTCAGCCATGGTTAGCTAGAAGGGTACCTACTAATACGTGCTCACTCGTATATATATATATATATTTTTTTTGGAATCACTTTATAGAGCTAGCTAGCACCGTTGTGGCTCTCAGCATATTTTGGTCATCTTGGAGAGCATCGTATTGAAAAATATGCATTGCAAAAAAACAACAACAAAAACCTGTGATATCCATACATTTTTATTTGTATATACCGGTAGTTGTGTTTACAGGTTGTAGGTTAAAATGCAATTCAACTTTGTATTATGAGTACATGTATCTTTAAAGGGAAATTCTACCCTAGAAGTTTCACTGTTTCAATAAAAGGAGATAAATTTGAACAGCATTTAAAAAAAAAAATGAGCAAAATCAGTCAAAGAATAAGAAAAATTACACTCATTTACATTTTCTAGTAAATTACTCATGGCTCTGCAAATTGGCAACACTGATGACATCATATGCGAGCAGGTCTCCATTCACTTTGTACATGCAATTTCACATTTTCTCGATTTTCTTGAAAGTTGCACATTTTCTTACCCCATAGTCAAAGTATGTTATGTAAAAAGCAATTCTTTGACCGATTTTGCTCATTTCTTTTTTAAAATGCTGTTCAAATTTATCTCCTTTTATTGAAATAGTGAAAATTCTAGGGTGGACTTACCCTTTAAGCAATTGCATGAATTGTAGGTACAGGATAGTATTCAACCTGTACATTACATCTTGTAATAGACCTGTTCACTAATTTTATGCATACTTGTAGAACAAAAATTTCCCTTGACAACTAAGAAGCTTGCCAGAAACTTTCCAGACATAGCAACAACTACTATATGCAAACTGGATTCCATCTATTCAGATGTCATTCTGCATAACAGGTGAACTGAATAGTTGGTAACCAAGGGTTCTGGAGAAGAGAAATGTGCATAAATTTGAATACATTAGTAAACAGGTCTATTTTGTAAGTTTACTCATTATGCAAATCTTAACCCATTTAAGATGTTTTTTCTCCCTTTTTCATGCAGCTTATATATGCATCCTTCATATTATTCATATTTTTACACTTTTCCATATTACCTTGCATTTTGTTCATTGATTCATGCAGAAGTTGTAGAGTGGTAGATGTTACTCTTGTGTAGTTATACTCAATACAGCATAGTGGCATGACATGGCGTTAATACCCCTCTCTCATTATTACCCACTAAACATACAAGAGTGGAAAAACACTCTTTTGGGAGTCACGTCAGGAATTACTTCATTTGGTGTGGAAATTTACAGCTAGAATAGTGAAAACCACTCTAAATTGGATTGGAATTCAATCCAGAGTAGTGGTTTGAATCTCTCATTTTAGAGTGGATTCCACTTATATGAGCATGGGTTTCCACTAGAAAATGGAAGTGATCCTGATATGACTCCTAAAAAGAGTGGTTTTCTACTCTTGTATGTTCAGAGAGTACCCTCTTACTTCATCTGTTAATCTAGCCTCACTCACTCACACATCCAACCATTCTTAAACCATTCCAACTTTTAACCAATGCATGCTTCAAAAAATATGATAACGGAATGCTCCCACTGCCTAATGAGGAACTAAAACTGGCTGAAAAAGGAGCAGATTATCCCCCAAAGTTAATGCTCCTTTAAGAGATTATGATTTTTAAAACTTTAGCTAGAAGAAAAGTAGAATGAGGCTGCAGTTTTAGAGTGAATGCCAACTTTCGGATCCATTGGCATTTTTGTAGCCTCAGGGGAAACGATTTCATGACCTTGAGAAAACGTTTCCTTTTACGTTTTGATGGAGGGTTATCTGAACGCAACATGTCTTGCCCTATGCTACTATTGCAGAACCGACCACTACAGTCTGTGCATGTCACTACTGAACAGGTTTTGGAGCTGTTCAGACAACACAATCAGGACAGCCAAGACGCCTACGAACTCCAGGCCATTCTCAGTGATCCATACTTCAGGGTAAGTAAAAAAAAAAAAAAATAAATAAATAAATGAAATAAATGAAATTCTCAAGCTCTTTATACTTGGGTAGTAATAAGTACACTATAATATTTTATAGATATATCATTTTCCAAGTCATTGGGGTTTTCCCTGTCCTTCCTGGGGAGCTGTTGATTTTTTTCTTTCTAATTAAGAAAAAGAATGATGATAAGGGCTAAATGTGAGTGAGTTTTTCTTCTTCAAATTTGCACCAACTGGTATGCTTACTTTACACTGGTTTTAATCTTGCGATAGCAAAATGATAAATAAGTTCATATCTTAAGAAAACAATCTTTTTTAAAATATTGAATACAAGCAGTAAATGAAAGAAAAAAATCCGAAACGCCCAACCATCCAGATTATTATATCATATTTTGAAACCAACATAGTGAGCTACCTCAATGTAGAAAATGTTCAGTCAATAATGCCATATAATGACAAAAGGAAGCAACTCCAATATTTTTCAAAATTGACTTTTTCTTGATTTGGGGTACTTTTTTATGCTCTGCATGATGATGAAGAATATAAGGTCATATAACCCTAATTTCCAAAATACAGACATGTAAAGAGGAAACAACTCCATAGATTTCCACATAAAACAATGACATTTAACCCTTTCGTGACAGAGGTCCACATTTTGTGGTTTGACCTAATAACTTTTGATGCAAAGCCCTAAAAATCATGCCAAATACAGAGCAGAAAGAGCAAAAAATTCTATGCAAACTGTGCCCATTTTGGTTGCATCAATATTCGTTGTTTGATGCTGAAGATTTTTTAAAGGAAGATAAGCATTAAATCCTTAAATTGGCAATGTGATAGAAGGTTTAAAATCACCGTTTTCCCCTGCAAATTGGCAACTTTTTGACTTCTCATCATAATTTCTGTCAATTTATATTCATTTCAGATACATGACGTTTTATAAGAAAAATGTAGCAATAAAATATAAAAGTTGGTGTTGCCAATTTGAAGAATAAAAGCTGATCAAATTAGGCTTTAAATAATTCCTGTCACGAATGGGTTAACAAGAAACTCATTCTACAGAGTTGCTCCCTTTTGTTATTGAACAGCAGAATAGATGTTGATCATTCAGAATTACTGGAATTATTGCTAGTAGCCCCAGTACCCCATAAACTAGAATGTTTACTAACAGATAAGGGTACATTTTGCTATTGTTCAAAAGTATGTTAATATGTTTTATGTAAATAGATAAAGGTTCAGTCAGATAAAGATAGAGATAAAAGATAAAATTCATAATCTATGGCATGCATGTCATGTTTTATTTGTTCTTGTAGAGGAGATGAATACTACAATAAGAGTGGGTGGGGAAATAAGCTTTATGGTTATGAATTGTGAATTAATTTTCATGGTATCTATCTATGCAGTTAAAAGTGTTTCCACGACTATGCTACAAAAATGCATTAGAGAAGGATTGTAATAGTGATAATTATACAGTTTTTGACATGGCCAGCTGGGATGTTTTGAAAGAATGATTCCTTTTTAGGCATGAATATGGTAGATATCATTTATTTGTATATGAAATCATTAGGATTTTTGTTGGGAGTTATTTCCTGTTGCTGCCGTGAATGAAGATTCCCTTTAATCCTTCACTGATGCATCAGATGCACTTGGACTGTCAGTCATCAAGCTTTTAAATACTGTCTCTCTGAATGAGAAAAGTCAAGTCGAAATGTCATCGTAGGTTTTAGGGTAGGGCTCATTTAGGTGTTGTTGCGTAGAATTCTTTATCATGGGAAATAGATTATAAAATAATGGCCTGTATTCTGAACTCTAGTTTGACTTAAACTGCAGTCTAAGTTAAACCAGAGTTTTAATTATAACTGACGTAAACCACAAGTCCAACCTAAATTCCATACAAAGTGAAACCACTTTAGACTGGAGTTTAAGTTAAAATAGAGTTCAAAATCTGATTATCTAAAACTCAAGTTTGAAGGGCATGTTAAGACTGGATGTAAACCATACTTAGACCGCATTTGAAGTTAAACCGGAGTTCAGAAAATGGGTCAATGTGTTTCCTTAATCATGGTTAAAAAGAGAAGACACCCACACAATATATTGTCTGGGAGGTAAACGATAATTGAATGTTGGTTCATTTTGTTTATGAGAATTATTATATTGGAAAATGCCAGTTGTTGATTGGCAGATATTTGTTTTTATGTTTTCGATATTGTGATTTTTTTTTTCCGAGGGGGGGGGGGGAGCGGGGGGAGGAGAATTCTAATTTCTAATCCTCGACATACCTGATGATTCCCTTTGAACCTTCAGTCATGCCTCAGATACACATTGGCTGTCAGTCATCGAGCTTTTAAACACTATCTCTCGTAATGAGAAAAGTCAAGTCAAAATGTCATCATAGGCTTTAGGGGAGGGCTCGCTGAGGTGTGTGGCATAGAAGCTCTTTATCTAGGCCATGATGGGAAATATTGCACATGTCTGCAGTGTTATTCATACACAGAGACTGTGCTCCATTCTCATAACAGGGGTCTTATATTAAATCAAGGTATTGTGTATGATGAGCTTTATTACATAGAGGTGAAAAAAGGTTATCTATCTGGAGAAGGCCGCTAGAATTCTCTTATCCATATTGTAGGCAAGTATGTAAGCTTTCTTTTTTCGTTGTAATACTAGAAACCTAGCATCTTGTTACTTTGAGTTTATCAATTTTTGATATTAAGGATTGTATTAATAGTCAGGCGTATATGTATTATGTTGGCAATACCCTAACAGATGTTTTAGGCAGAAACCATCATGCGGTGATTGTCCAGCCTGTTTAAATGACCATGCAAATTTAACTCACTTGTTTTATTTCTAGATGTTATAATGATGTATTGTTATTTAGCCTAGGATTTGTTTATGTTGTAGAAAGAATATCATTAATATTGGTCAAATTTCTAAGAAAATGATAATAATAATCATTTATAAATTTAAAGAGCCAACACACTAACTCTCTATACTCAGGTTTGACCTTATTTGACTTTAGGCCGCTTATCAAAAGTCTCGTCCCGTCCCACGTCTTTGGTTTTCTCTGCGACCTTTCTTTTACATCGGCTTTCCAGATCTCCCGTTGTTTTGGAGAAATGGGAGGATTGGGGGGGGGGGGGAGATGCTGAGCAGGAAAGCCGCTAAAGGCTGGGTTCCAAATTGGCTCTGACTTTTGATACGGTGCCTTATTTGACCACCTACTTTTTTGTTACCCCTAGGCGCTGCTTCAGGCCCATGACGTAGTTGCCCACGAGGTGTACAGTGATCACGCCATCAGGGTGACTCCACCCCCTGTTATGCCCTACCTCAACGGAGATACTGAGGTGATGCAACCACCCAATGGTAACATGGACCAGACAGATCAGGTCACACGAGTACGACTTGTCCAGTTCCAGAAGAACTCAGAAGAACCTCTGGTAAGCTCATTCTTCAGTCCTCCAACATTTTCTTCTGTCAGATATATACATGCAGCCTTAGGATTGGGTTACAATTGAGCTGAGGTCATTGAAGTTTAAGTCTGGTGTTACTGTTGGAATAGTGCTTGCCAGATGAAATCCATTGCTTCAAAACTTTCGACTTGTTTAATATCTAACTTCGGATAAGTGGGAATGACACCCTTCAATTCAATGTCAGAGTGAGTACAACTCACAAATTATATCATTTCAGTGGCCATAAAGTCAATTAGCCATAAAGTAATAGATTTCTGTCATTTGAAAATGAGTGTCGAGTAATTACAGATGAACCCTGGTGCTCTTAACTCTTTTTCGTTTCATCGTCCTACAGGGTATCACATTGAAGATGAATGAAGATAGACGCTGCATCGTGGCTCGTATCATGCACGGCGGTATGATCCATCGTCAAGCTACCCTCCATGTCGGTGACGAGATCAGAGAGATCAACAACGTGTCGGTGGCCAACCAGACCGTTGATCAGCTTCAGAAGATGCTGAGAGAACTCAAGGGCAGCATCACATTCAAGATTGTACCGAGCTATAGGAGTGCACCTCAACCCTGTGAGGTAGGTCATAGTGGCTGGTTAGAGATGTCTTCATGTACTTTCAGCCAGGGTTCTCACTGGAAAAAAATCCACACACTGTTCCCACTCTGCGCAAAGCGTGGAAATTTCAGAAGTTTTATGCAATAACACCTAAAGTTAGGTGTGGCGGCAGTATATGCTATATTAAAAGGATGAAAAATACTTCTTGGTAAGCATGAGTTGTCTACTAATGGCATAAAAGTAAAAATACATTTCCAAAAAGCAAAACAATCTGTGACATTTATCAGTATTGTTAGGAATATATACTCCAATATTTTTTACCCTTGTTGCCACGCATGGTGCAGCATTTTCACACATGGTTCTTCCTTGTCTGAAACCCTTTACGCATGGTACTGGAACCATGGGTGTTATGTACTGCAGAGAACCATGCTTTCAGCATATATTCAAATTGAGCTTACTCAGAGGTTTAGTTTCTCAGGCATTGTATTTCCCCTAAAATAATGTAACATGACATTCGCTGTAGAAACAAAGCTCAACCATGTGGGGTATAGAATGGTAACAGTTGTGTGTTGAGCATTTGATCATCAAGTGGATTTGGCACCTTACAAATCTTGTATATTATTTTTTTATTATTATTATTATTATTATTATTATTATTATTATTATTAATCATTATTGCTAGTTTAGGGTCCCAGAGGAAAATTATTTGGGGGGCTTGCCAGAGTTGCTTCTGTTGCAGATTTTGTGATAAATACGACCTTGTTTGTAAAATTTAAATGTTTCTGTGATGAGATACAAGAATGTTTTCACATTATTATCTGGCCTTCATGTCCTCTGTTCTGGCAAATAAACATACAGTTGTTATGTAAATCATAATATAAATTAAAGTTCTCATTTAAAAAAAAAACAAGTTAAGGATTGCTTTCATTCAAAGATGTTTTCTGTCCCCTATTTTTATCCTCTGCATTGCCTCATATTATTTCTCCTGTTGTTCTTGGTCTATTTCATCTCACTGTGTTTCTGTCTCCCTTTTTTCACTCCTGAAATTGTACTCTCCAGATCTACGTCCGAGCCCAGTTTGACTACGACCCCGGTCAGGACGACCTGATACCGTGTCAGCAAGCTGGTCTTAGTTTCCGCTGCGGTGATATCCTCCAGATCATCAGTAAAGATGATCATAATTGGTGGCAAGCAAGGAAAGAAGGGGAACCACTCAACGGTACCGCCGGTCTCATTCCATCACCAGAACTACAAGAATGGTATGTCTTTTGTAAGCCTGTCATTCTTTTTTGGTAAACCTGGCAGAAACAATGGAAACAGCTCATGGCCAGCTGATGGGCAATTCTGGAAATATACACTGTAAAGTAAAACTTTCTTTTAAAAAATGTTTAATTATTAAGTATGTGACATTACCTGGGCCTGGGAGGGAGAAAGCAAACTTAATCACTGTGACCCTCAGGTCTCTCCTCCTGATGAAGCTAATTGAGATGTGCAGACCTGTGTATCACTTCACCAGGGTCTCCCACTACTCTTCCTTGAATAGTGCAGTGGGTTCTTACGTTTCTTTGATTTCCTTTGACGTTTCTCCATCTACAGGATACATTTTATTCTTTACAGTGAGAAACTTGAAATGATCAAAATCATATCCCTGTTCTTGCATTGCAAATCTTGGAAAAAAAATGACTCAAATCTTCATTCCCTCCTGCTGGGGGCTAAGTTGGGTAGAAGGAGCTACGATTATTAATGCTGAATTCATGTTTGATAATTCTAGAATTTCGCACTCCTTGCGCCCTCATTTGGTTCAGTTGCAACAGTCACTTTAGCGCGTTAATTCTAGGAGATGGGTTGACAACATAACCATCAACACCTTGCACTAGTCGCCTTTTCCGCTCATATTCTAAGTGATCACAGACTTCTAACATTTCATATTTTCCCTAGGCCCTCACTGCTAGTTCTTCTAACTCATCCTTCTTCCCTGCACTTGGGATCCCTTGATAACTTGAATATTTCTTCAATTGGTCAACTCTCACTTGTGGTGTCTGCTTTCTTGGAAATAGTTGTTGACCCGTGAGTGGGAAAATAGACCTCTCATGGTACGGACTTGGTGGTGCATGCATTGTGAAATGCGAGAATTATCATTGCTGAATTCATGTTTGATAATAATGTTTGCTTGCTTGTTTGAATGTTACAGGAGAGTGGCATGTCTGGCGATAGAAAGAGCAAAGAAGGAACAGCAAGCATCGTGTACGTGGTTTGGTAGAAGAAAGAAGCAATACAGAGATAAATACCTAGCCAAACATAATGCAGGTTAGTACATCTAATGAAATCTTTGAAATATCCCTGACTTTCATGCCAGCATCCATGTTGAAGCTACATTAAGGCAACTTATCAAAAGTCAGAGCCAATTTGGAACACAGCCTTTAGTGTCTTTCCCACTCAGCGTCTTTTCCTCTCCAATCCTCCCGTTCCTCCATAGACAAAACAAAGGGGATCGGGAAAGCGGATGTAAAAGAATGGTCGCAGAGAAGACGATCAAAGACAGGATGAGACTTTTGATAAGCAGCCTAAGATGCCTGATGTTATGAAAGAACTAATAAAAAGAGTTTTGAAAAAGAAAAAAAAAAGTTGCTTGATGTTGTGCTTTGTTATATATGGTACCTGGGAAAATGCAAGATCACTGCTTGAATCTCAACATGAAAATGGAGGTTGTGATCTCAAATGTATTTTACATATTCTTAATAAGGTATTTGATTACAAGTTTAATTACATTTGGTGATATTTGTTCACAAAAACTCCTGAAGATATGCGTGCACACAGAAATTCTCCTGAGAACGGTAAGAACATGCTTACCGAAACGGCGAGAGTGTGTTAAGTCGTTTTCAGGACCACACTCATCTTGAAGAAAGCATACTTGGTGTACCATGAAGCCTTCCACTTCCATAGAACTTTTGACTATCAGATACCTCACTTTTGTCCTCAATGGCTGGAATTCACAAAGGTGGTTTAAATTTAGTCCATGGTTTAGGCAAATTTTGTGGTACAAGTGCGCTTGATTTAGCACGTGCACTAAGATAGGTCCAATGATAAATGCGTGCGTGTGGCAAAGGGCGCTAGATTTACGCTTGTTGCCATGATTTAGACCACGGTTTATGTAAATTCATGCTTGGATTAATTTACATAAACCGTGGTCTAAACCATGGCAACAAGCATGAATTTACATAAACCGTGGTCTAAACCATGGTAACAAGCGTAAATTTGGCGCCCTTTTCCACACGCGCGCGTTTATCATTGGACCTTTCTTACTGTACGCGCTAAATCAAGCGCACTTACACCACAAAATTTGCCTAAACCATGGACTAAATTAAACCACCTTTTTGAATTCCGGCCAATGTGATCTTTGCTGTGGAATAGGTTCAACACCTCTCATATAGAATGGAGTAGTGAATGCACTTGTTTAGCTTCACTTTTATGTCATCAACAAAATCTATGCCATGAAATGGCAGTACTTATGCATGTTTGTCTTTATTTTCATGTGTAGCTATTAACTCGTGCCTGAGATAACAACTGGTTGATATTAAAGTAATTTTCAGTGCTTATATGATAGTTTTAAGTGACCTTGGTCTTGTGAATTAAAGAATAAACTTAAAATCATTGGCAGAAATGTTTCTTATCAAAGTTACTCTTTATTGTAAGGATCCCAAGGTTGCCATTTATTGAAGGAAGTACGATTTATTTATGGGAAATACAATTAAATGTCACTCTGTGTTTCACTATAAAAATTAGGGTTTTTTTGCCTTCACATCTCTCCTTACAGTATTCGACCAGCTAGATCTTGTCACATACGAGGAGGTTGTCAGGCTACCAGCTTTCATGAGGAAAACGTTAGTTCTTTTAGGAGCACACGGTGTCGGCAGGAGACACATTAAGAATACACTCATCACAAGTCATCCCAATAAATATGCATATCCAATCCCACGTGAGTATGTCTTCAAATATCCAGTTAATCCTCAAAGAATGTGTTGAGTACTGTTGTGAGAAATTTTGAAGGAAAATGCGTTATCAATGCCATGTGAGTGTACCCGTAAGGCAGTGTTTTAAAGATGGCCTTCACAGAGAGTTGGGCTACATGGTTTCAATGGAGAATGAATGTTGCAATTGCTGTGTTGGCTTGACAAAGCAACACATGTCACATTATCACTCTGCATTATGGTGGTCAGTGTCTTTATATAGCTTGCACTGATTGCCTTCGTCTTTGAATTTTTGTACCTTGTAGTTTGGCCATCTGGGGAATGTTTCATCAAGTGTCTTGTCGGTGATTTTTACTGACAACTGTTATAAGCTTCTGAAATCCTTGCATCTGATTGGCTAAGAGCAAATTTGTCAGTAAAAATCACCGACAAGACACTTCATGAAATGCTCCCCTGGAAGCAGTTGTGTGAAGAGTTCATGACTACTTGAGTATATACGTAGAAAATTTGATGAAATTTTATAATATGAATAGATAAAACCCCCATTTCAAAACTTCTTGGGGTGTTTCACAAAGAGTTAAGTTGGACTTATAGTAATGCGTAAGTGTCAATGTGCATCCGGTATTTAACGCATAATCTCATTGATAAACTTCCGAGTAGTGCATGTCCCCTGAGCATAATCTGACCAATGAGGTGATGTGTAATATACAACATGCAACTAGGAATTTTAAGTGTGAATTGAAGTCTAACTTAACTAAAGTATGTTATGATGAAATTCTATATACCGGTATATTGTTTGTTTTTTTTGTTCTTGATCCTCCTGTTTGTATTCTCCTTGCTCCTCTTCTTTATCTTGTACTTCTTGTAATTTTCATGTTACCTCTATCATAACACTTGTCTTTCCTATATTTCCCCTTAGACACAACACGGCGGTGTAAATCCGACGAGGAGAACGGCAAGAACTACTTCTTTGTCTCGCATGAGGAGATGATGAATGACATCGCTAATAACAAGTATCTGGAGTATGGCACACATGAAGACGCTATGTATGGCACCAAGCTAGACACAATCAGGGAGATTCATAATAGGAGTCTGATTGCTATACTCGACGTCGAACCTCAGGTATGAGACTAAGGTTATTTCAGTGAAGAATTGTCAATTCACTATGTGGCATTGAAGTGTATTGGAATGATATCCAATGTTTGCCATATCATCATCCTTTTGTCAAACAGGAAATGGGAAACGCAAATGTTGTTAGTCTCTTTTTAGTAGTTATAACTCCAGTTTAAAATGAATTTGTAGTAGTATACTTGTATTAAAGAGAACTGTTGCTGGGCTAGCTCCATGAGCATTGTTGGATGGTGTGTAAGCTCTGTAAGATTTCAACGTTGTTTTTATTATTAATTTATTTTGTTTCCCCTTCTTAAACTAAACTATAGATCCTTTTCGGACATGCTGAAAAGAAACTTGATTGTCCCCCCTCCTTCCCCCCCAAAAAAACTTAATTATTAGTGAATTGAAGTGACACACATACATCAGAACTCCTCCAGGCCTAAGATCACTCAAAGCTCCCCCCCCCCCATAAGATCAAATGAAGCATCATTCCTTCTCATGGAGCATTTAAGAAATATTTTCAATCTTCTCTCAGGTATGTATGACAACCTGATTTCATCGTTTCACTGTTGATAGAAGATGGAATTATTAGTTCAATTTTTGGCATGCAATATAAATAATCATTCTGTAAATATGGTTGTTTTCTTTTCTTCAGGCCTTGAAGGTATTGAGATGTGCCGAGTTTGCTCCATTTGTGGTCTTTATTGCTGCACCAACCCTTACAGGAATGAATGATGTACATGTAAGTCACAAGTATTATCAATTACAGCTTCTTGACAACAAATTTTCCATATCATCATTCTTTTGTCAAAGAGGGATTGCCCCCTTCCCAGTACGCTCTTAAGTGTATTGAGTGTATTAAGTACTCCTTCCCCCTTTAAACCATGACTCACTACAGCTTGTTATGACATAAAACCACAACAAAATATTAGTCATGAACTACGTTTTTGTATAGTAGGCGGCATCAGTTTGTTTAAGTTTGAGGAAAATCGGACAATCTATTCAAGTGTTATGAACTTTGAAAGTTTAAGTAAATCTTTATCATGGGATCCTTAAATTGGCAACTTTGCCAGCATCTGTGATGTCATCGTGGACAACTCTCCATTCATTTTGTACACAGAATTCAACATTTTCTTTATTTTCAAGAGAAATAAAAATTCTTTGGATTTATTGTTTGTGTGTGTTTGAGTATGACATGGCTCTATCAATTCTGCAGGCATACTGGGAAGAATTATGTTGATTCCTGACTTGAAATTTCATATAAATCAATTTTTTTGAAAAACTATGTACAAAATGAATTGAGAGTTGTCCACGATGACATCACAGATGCTGGCAAAGTTGCCAACTCAAGGATCCTACTCAAGGATCCTAATAATAGGGATTTACTGAAACTTTCAGATTTCATAACTCTTGAACAGATTGTCCAAATTTGCTCAGACTTTCACTGTTTACTCTTCTTGGTCATCTTTATTCACTGAGAGCATACTGATGCTTGGCTTGCATTCTACTTTAAGAAGAGGTCTACTACCCCCAGCCTAGCTTGTCCAAATTAACTCTGTATGAAGTTTATCATCATGGTAATTATATTTATCATCGCTGTCGTCATCACCACCATCATCATCTTCATTATCATCATCAGCAGCATCGTCATCATCACCGTCATCAGCATCAGCATCAGCATCATCATCAACATCATCAACATCATCATCATATCACCATCATCCCTATCATCATCATCATCATCGTCATCATCATCATCATATCACCATCATCATCATCGTCATCATCATCATCATCATCATCGTCATCATCATCATCATCATCACCATCATCACCATCGTCATCATATCACCATCATCCCTATCATCATCGTTCTAATTTTCTGGTATCATTCTTGTTGCTATAACAGGATAGTAGCCTGGAAAGACTTGCCAAGGAATCAGAGCTCCTCCGCCAAGCCTACGGTCACTTCTTCGACCTCACCATCGTCAACAACGACATTGATGACACGATACGTACGCTGGAGAATGCCATGGAAGAGATATGCACCACGCCTCAATGGGTTCCTGTCAGCTGGGTCTACTAAAGGTCAAAGGTCATTGTTGATAAGAGGGTGATGGCTCTTCATCCTCTGTTTTCCATGGGTGGGGAGTCAATCTGTTTTCAATTTACATGTATTTCATATGGCGTTTATATTGCCATCTTTTTCTTACTCTGCATTCAAACAGCTCACACCCTATGTATCGATGCATGGAGGCCTAAGGGTCTAGGGTCAAAGGTCATAGACTGGAGCTGAATGACTCTCTTTTCCCTGTTTTGCATGGATGGAGAGTAAATCCCTCTCAACTTATTTCAATTTACGTGTATTTCTATGGTGGTTATATTGCCATTATTTCTAACTTCTCATTCAAAGGGTTTCTGACCCCTGTTCTGTATACGTGTATGTCAGGATACCACCCTTCTGTAAGAGGAGAACAAAAGGTTTGAAAGACGGCCAGTTCTCTGCAGGAGCTCCATACTTTGTCATGTATGGTGCATGAAGAAAATGAGACAGTTTCACTGCAACCATTGGTATCCATAGCTGACATTTCTTAATCCCAACATTCTGTGACTGTTAGCGCTTACTCTTCATCCAAAACTTTCACAGCTGATGCTTGATGGATGAACGGACATTCACCTTTTGTGAGAAATTTACATCATATGTTGGAAAGTAAACTTGACTCTGTGATGAGGAGTGAATATAAGGAGTGATCCATTAAGCAAGAAGAGAAAGGAATCTGTAATTGCAGCCCGTTGTGGATTCACAATGCAGTTTCTTCATCAAGCCTATTTGCATGCTATATCCAAGAGATTCGGAAAAGAGGTCCTGTTTAGGAGGCAAATGAAAGAAAAGTGCCAACCATATTGTTGTGTTCAACCTGTTGTTATGCAGAACTAATCAAGAAAAGGATAGGAATACATCATAACACGCCTGATAAATCAGTCACCTGCTGCTTGCAGTAGGATCACTTGATACCTTTATATAAAGACCACCCGAGGGAGACTAGAAAAGTGGTCTTTGTGATCGTTCAATTGGAAAATTGGAACATTTTTTTTCCGCAGGGAAACAAAAATTGTAGTCTTTATAGACTTATGGTCTTTCTATACAGGTGATCACTAAAGCAGGTTTGACAGAAAATTCTTACGATCCAAAGGGGAGAAATAATTGATGTGTTGTGCCATTTTCGCAGAAGATTAGAAACTGCTGAAAGATTTTGAACATCATAGCAGTTTGTAAAAGCCAGTTTTTATGGGGATTCATGCCATCATAACAAAACAGAGCAAGATGCATTTGCTATACAGAAAGGAAAAGGGAAAGCTGAGCATTAAATCAGACTGTTACTAAAGATATGTCATTGTGTGCGTAACCATTGCATACACCATTTCATATTGCGTCAGGGAAGTGCTTGATGTTGTGCTGGAAATTAGTATCAAAAACAGTGCAAACACAATCTGCTTAAAGACGTTAGGTCGTAGGCTTTCATGGGGCATTTGACACCATGGGTGCTTACCCAGTAACGGGTGTTGTCCATCGCTGTGAGTGTTATGACCAACAGACCTTATGTAATGCTCTGTATATTTCACCCTTTCCCCATATGGCAAAGTCATTATCTCACTTTCCCTGGCCCGAGAATGCCCGAAGCAGGCCGAAGAATGTTTGTGGTGGGACAGCTTGTTTTGCTGTGCTCCAGAAATGTAGCTCTATTACAGGTATTTCCAGTGCTTTTCACAAAGTCTGGTGTCAGCAAATTATGATCCATTCCCCATGAAAGCCCACGACCTAGCGTCTTTAAGGAAAGAGAGTCCTTGAAGCACTCACATGGGGCAAGTTACATATATTTCTTGCATTATTTCTCATGAAAAGTTTTGCTATTGACTTCCTCAAGAGAGGAAGCAAAAGAATAGAGGAAAATGGAATACCCATTGTTTGGATTCGGCATCTGGATCATTTGTTTAGTCATTGCCTTCAGAAATGTGGCAATCTGTTTTATAAAGTATTCCTGAGATTTGGTGAAATACAAAGAGCTTTCCATAGAAATAACTCTTAAGTATGTTATTCATAAGGATGAAATCATGACGCTTGTAATGATATTCATCATGTGAAGGATGTGCAGAACTTGTTTTATTGTCACAAATTTTTGAAACTACATTTCCTAACCGGCAAAAAAGCATGCATAAATTTCACATGTGTAATGTTTCATTTTGATAGGTGGTATCAGGCTTTATAAACAGTGAAGAGTTGGCGCAAGGACTTGAGTTAGATTATGACAAGATCTATGTAGAAAGGAGGGAGACTTACTGATTTGTTGAAAGATTACCAGCCACAAATGTGAAAAAAATCTTTATTTTGTGTATCTTTAACAAGACATAAATGCAGTGTATTTTTGAAAAACTATATGAAACATTGAAATCATGAAGGAAGCTGAAAAGGATTTCATTTGGTAATTACTCTTTGCTGGCTATTGGTCAAACCCAAATAATGTACTTTTTTTTGTGTGTGTGTCAACACTTTCACCATCGGCAAGTATTCAGAGGTGTATCGCTGTACAAATGTTAGGGCACAGGGCGTATTAAACCTTTGAATTGTTTTTCCATTCTTCATTTGATATCTAACTGCAAAATGTGTGAGCAGGTTTTTGAACATATGATGAGATGAGCTTCTTGTGATCCAAAGATAGTCGTTGGCATTTTGGAATATGGATAGTTTGAGCTGCTCATGGCTTTTGGATTAGGAGACCTCATAATGGTTAGCAAACTGAGTATTATTCTTCTTTTGTGTGGCTGTTGCAGCTCATGGCTGTAAATTATTCCTGTTGAGATGACTCTTCATCAACCAATGTATTTTCCTCAATCCGCAACTCAATGCAACGATTCTATGAGGAAGAACATGACTTTTGGGATGCGAACACTTATGCTACATTTATCTTTCTTCATTTTTTTTCTTTGTCTTTTGAAATGACACTTTGTATATCTATTTAAAGTGTTTCAGATTTTTTTTTTTTTTTTTGCTCTTCAGCATTATAATATATCGTTATGTTGTGAATCTTATGAACTTGTCTGTAAAATGAGATGAAGTTTCACATATTTTTGTTTGTCTTTGTTTCTTTGTATGTAAGCCAATGAATTTGTATGAGAGACAATTTGTATATATTGACTTCAGATGAATTATGCTTCATTGTTTTGAATACAAAGTAAACGATGGAGAGTATAGCGTAGTCTCAAACTTCCAGATATTCTGTACAATGCATTTGCCGCTACCATTAGTGTCCACTTTAGTTTACATGTTACATTATTTCTTTCAAAGAGTATATGTGTGTTCCATGTTGAACAAAGTTTGTTTGACTTGTACAATCTTAAACCAATTGAATGAATTGATTGCTATGTGTTCTACTGCAGCCTGTCTAGGTAATATCACATAAGTATTTTCTTCGTTTATTGTTGACATCAAAAGCACAGTATTCTTTCTTCACTGTATATTTGGGACCTTCTCTAAAGACAGGATTAAAGTCTATTGGTGTGTGGCACGAATGAAGGACAGAGAGTAGATTGTAATGGTTGTGTAGACCGGAGAAATGATCTCCAAATTTCTTGAGAATTTTCTGTTAAGTTTTCAGTGTTGTAGCCTTTCAACTTTGGAAGATTTTGTTTATCGGTCCTCCAAACCCCTTCACCCTTACTTTCAGTCTCTCTCAGTCTCTCTCTTTACCTCTCTTACTTTCTCTGAAGGTGCTTTCACACATGATGCGACAGTGTGGTAACGCACTGTGGCGCCACACTGTTTCGTCTTCACACATGGTGGGACTTTGTGTCACCACATATGCTAATGAACGCGCATTAACGTGTCAACTCTCAATAAGAGAGCATATTGTCAAAACTTGCGCAAGCAATCTCATGGCAACAATTTTTGCGCTAGCTTTTTAGAAATTTGATTGGTGCACATTTTTTGTGTATCTAGGCAGCAAAAAAAAGTGTGTCCTGCCTCGGTGACATGTTTTTGTCACCCTCTACCCCATAGGCTTGTACACAAAAAAGTGTGGTGACACAGCGTGTTACCACACTGTCGCATCATGTGTGAAAGCACCTTTACTCTCTTTCCCTCTCTTTCTCTCTTTCCCCCTCTCTATCTTTTAGTATTCCTTTTTTTTTCTCTGTCTCCTATCTTGACCTAGCTAGGAGATTTTCTCTTATCTCCTAGCTTAACCCATTCGTGACAGAGGTCCACATTCTGTGGTTTGGCCTAATATCTTTTGATGCAAAGCCCTAAAAATCATACCAAATACATGAGCGGAAAGAGCAAAAAATTCTCACTTACTGTGCCTATTTTTGTTGCATCAATATTTGTTGTTTGAAGATGAAATTTTTAAAAAGGAATATAAGCATTAAAATCCTTAAATTGGCAATGTGATAGAAAGTTTAAAATCACTGTTTTCCCCTGCAAATTGGCAACTTTTTGACTTCTGATCATAATTTCTGTCAATTTATATTCATTTCAGATACATGATGTTTTATAAGAAAAATGTAGCAATAAAATAAAAATGTTGGTGTTGCCAATTTGAAGAATAAAAGCTGATCAAATTAGGCTTTAAATAACTCCTGTCACGAATAGGTTAACCTTCAGTCTCTCCCCATTGTATCTGTGTTCTCTTTCTCTAACTTTCTTTTCCCCTCTCTACTTCTTCAAGACTTCATTAATTGTAGAGGTGTTGTGGATCAGTGGATAAGTCTCCGGACTTTGAACCACAGGGTCCGCGGTTCAAATCCCACCGCAGCACTCGCGTCCTTTGGCAAGACGTTTATCTACATTTGTCACTCTCCACCCAGGTGTAGTAAATGGGTACCCGGTAGGAAGAAATTCCTTGAATGCTCGAGCGCCTGATCAGGGTAGCCGTGCTAAAGCCGGGGTAATGATATGCAGCGCTTAGAAACATTTGTATTAAGCACTATATAAATGTTGCATATTATTATTTATTATTACTTTCAAAGCTCTCTCACATTTACCTGAATGTGTATCTTGTCCATTGTACGTTAATTTTACCCAGGAAAGTGTTTTAATGTCTCTGCCACAATGTGGCCAGAGGCATTATTTTCTTATGCTTTGGAGAAAGACTGAGACATAGGAAAAAGAAAAAATGATAAGAAGACAGCTTTTGTGTTCATGTGTGAAGGAAAACGTAATGGTTTGTGAGAGAAAACATCCAGTTTTCAGGCAAGATTATTTACAATATTTGGACCAAATCCTTGCCATGGATAACTGTATGCTTTTAGGGAAGAGTAGGCTTTTAACCTTGTGATGACCTTCACCTAGTATATTCAGTAATTACTTATTCACCATGCCTCAAATTAAGCAACTATACCCTTTCCCTGTTGTAATTCATTGGAGCTTATAGTTTGAGGATTTTTTTTTTCTTCACCATTTTGTTTTGTATTTTTCTTGAGTGAAATATGACTTGAAATCCTTGTCCAGTCTTTCATATCACACAATACACTTTTACACAATGCAATAAAAGTAGAGGCAAAGTATTTTCACTTATGATACACAGAAATAGAGATTTGAAGTAACACACATGAAGTAACACAAAAGAGAATAACAATTAAGTAGCTTAAGAAAGAAAGGTTGATTGTCATCTTAACTGCCAGTTATCCCTTTTCCCAAACTATATTTCATTTTTAGAATGAATATGTAGTTTGTAAACTACTGTGCTGATAGCAAAGAGAGTTTGTAAATTATGATTGTAAATTACTATTGAAAATTACGATTGTGAATTACAATTTTAGGTTACAAAGATGCATCTAAAGTTATTCTTTGAATTTGGTATCATTGAACGAGAATGACGTTTTCCATGTCTTTAATTTAGAGTTTTTGAGGAAAGCATGTCAAGGAATTATGTATTGCAAGTACAATGTGAGCACAAATTCAGTTACTGAGATTATAAAAGCTTTCAACAATTGTCAAAATTGAACAAAACTGCCCAGAAACCTGGAAGCCTACATGTATTTACCTGGGTAATTCAATTCAAATTGATTGGCTTTTTATTGAGAATGAAGAGTGTAGTACAAGACTGTAAAATGAAGATTATTTATGTCTTGTTTAATGAGTAAAACAGTAGAGGAAATGTACAAGCATAATTTTGTAACATTAAAATTGAATTTTGGAATCAAACTAACCTGAAGGGATTACATTCGGAAGTATGCATTTAGTTAGTGAAAATAAAAATTCAATCGAAAACAAATTGTGCTTAATTGATCTCATGTTTTTCATATATGAGTGCAGGATTGCTAATTTTTTACGAAAAAAAAAAGCAGCTGTGTGCAACTGGCCAAATTTCAGTTGACTGTGGCAATCGCAGCTACTGTGCTGTGTTCATAAATCTGGTAAGCTTTCCAATTGTGATCAATATGTTGCCAATTTGTTGATAATTGTACATCTAAGTTAGAAGTTCAGGTATCATTGTAAGATTAAAAATTCAACATCTGTGAGAAGGGGAAAAGAAAAAAAGATAGAATTACTTTGAATAAGTTTTGCATGTAATTTGTGCTTCAAACATAGATATACATGTGTATACCTGCAAATTTGTAACATTGTTATGTAATCGAGCTGCAAATTGCACCGCAAATTAGTTTGACAATTTCTCTGTTGTTTTGCACCCTTCATTAGTATTATATAAAATAAGATATAGATTTGTTTCTAAAGAAAGGCAGCGTGCACTACTCTAAGATATATCGATGGGTAAGAGACAGAAAAGAGGAGAAAGAATGAAATGAAAAAAGAATTGTACATGATGAAGCATTTAACTTTCCTATGATGTGACGTAAATGTAAATGTTATTATTCATATTATATCTGAAAAAAAAATATGATACTACAACAATGCCGTTTTGGCGTGTTCGCTTCATAATTATGTATTAAATAAACATGTGAGTGACTGAAAAATGACAGAGTTGTCTATGATGTTTATTTTCTTATGTGTTCAAAGAGGAGATACCACAGCCCCTGTGCCAAATTGATACTAAGCTGACCAATAATTCACAACATTAGGGGCGTTCACACACAAGGTAAAAAGTGAGATTCAAAAATCAATTTTCTAATCGCGATTAGAATTTCGACTTTATTTTGTGTGTGGACAGAATAATCTCATTAATAAGTGTGATTCTAATCATGATTCATCTCGCAGTTAGAAGTGCGATTTTTCAGAATAATCTCAATTATTTGCTGTGCCTTGTGTGTGAACGGAATCGCGATTAGAAAATCGGTTTTATCTATCCCATCATTCTTTGCGCTTGTGCGATCGATGCACTATGCATGCAGTGTATGGAGTGTATGTTACGTAAAGGATGCATACACTATGCATAGGCATGTACGCACTGCATGCTATCTTGGCACCGTTGATCTCTTATAATACTGGTAGTGCATAATTATTTAGTATTTAATTATTGAGTTTGTTGCTGTACTTTCTGTAGCCCTTTTACTGTCGACGTGTATTTTCTCCTGTCCAGATCATGTACAAAAGAAGTTTAAGCGGAGAAGTTTGTGGGCTCTCCTGACTGTTTCCGTTGCTTCCCCATGTGTGTGAATGGTCAAAAACAAAATCGAAATTTGAATCTCGATTAGAATCGCGATCCAAATTTCGATTTTTTTTTCCCTTGCGTGTGAATGGTAGCAGTAAAACTAAAATTTGGATCGCGATTTGAATCGCTATTCAAATTTCAATTCCTCTTGTGTGTGAATGCGCCTATAGTGGCCATTGAAGGTCATGTTGATCTTACGCCTTCCTTGTATTAAGAGTAAACTGAGTGAGGAAGGAATGAATCATGTGAGAGAGAGAGAGAGAGAGAGAGAGAGAGAGAGGGAGAGCGGGGAAAAAAGGGGGGTAGATGGAGCATAGTTTTATATATAGACAATACAGAGAAAGAAGGAAATGGGCAAAGAAAATTGAACGTGAAACGTGAGGACGATATGTGGAGAGGGAGAGTAAAAAAAAGGGAGATAATATTGAGAGGAACTCGAGAAAATCAAGGTTGAGAGAGAGACCGAGAATAGACAGACAGAGAGGGATAGAGAGCTTGAAGGGGGTAAGAGGGGAAGGAGGAAAAAAATATCTGCAAGTGTGAACTCCCCCGTGTTCAGAAAGGTGCAAAATGGTAACGTTAAGACTCACCACCCCCCCCCCCCTCCCCAACACATAATGATCTATTTTGATTATAGATTATAGAGTACTAGTTATAAATAAGTTCCCCAAAACAACAACAACAATTAGAGAGGAGGGGGAAGGGGATTCACATCAGAGAAGAACAGTAATATATTTGTGGGATTGCTGGGAAAGGCACAAGGGGCGGGGGGGGGGGGGGGGTACTTACCATCCTTGTATACTTCTATGCACGATGTGTCACAGAACCTTCTCTAGTAGGTCTCGTTTTAGTCCCGTGCTCGTATTCCTAGTACACAGAATGTAGCTAATAAAGCATTTATCAAGGGTCTGTCCACCCCATTGTTAGAACCAACCTCTGCAAATTGATACAAGTGGCTAAAATGATTGAATGGGTATTGAACAGACAGAACTCGAGAATAGACAATATTGACAAACGGACGAAAATAAAGACGGGTACGCAAAACTAGTTTCACTTAACGCGTGGACGCAAAGTTTACAGTGTGGTTGTAAGAGTTTTCTTTCCTAATTCTAGGACTAGCTGAGCAACAAAGCAAGAGTACAAAATGTTATTCGAAGCGGCAGTAATAAGAAATGTTGTGTTCTAATTCTACAATGAAACATTTTAGGAAGATGATTGGGTAAACTGCATAAGAAGCCAGTAATCTATGATCATCGAAGCATTTTAACCGAACTACTGAAGAAACTGTCTCGTCGCACATCAGCGATGAAACGCCATCTAATAACTGACTCTAAGCCTTATAGGCTAGACAGTTTATGAAGGATTTGATCTAGGTAACCAACATTTTTCTGGATATGCTAACCATTCTTGGACATAGTAAATATGCCTGATGAGCCAAGTGAGACCAAAGATTTGTTACAGTACAGGGGAAAGACATCTGGAGATCTTTGAGTTTGTTGGACCAAAAGAACTTTCACGTCTTCAAGAGTCTTCATCAATCAAATAGGTAGGCTCAATAATATTTAACCTTTTGGGGAAGGGAAGGGGTGAGAGTTGGGGGGGGGGGGGAGAGATCTGTAAGCCCATAATCAGAACTAATTCTATAACATTTATTTATTTTAGGCTAAATCTTTCAAATTTGCAAAGGGATGCTCAATCTGCTTATACTGTACAATCCCCTTTTTCACAACCACATGAATCTGACCAGTGTTGACGCCGAATGTAAAATAGCCCTTGTACTGGATGTAAGCTTTACAAGACAGTTTATGAAATACATGTAGTAACGGTTTGCAAAAATAAAACAAATAAGGCCTTGACTGATATAAACTATTTCAGTTTACATTTGACTTTGATTTGAAATGGTTTATTCGGAATAAAAATAATGACAACTAAAAGCTGAATCAAGATTCTTTTACAAAATGTTGAGCATAAAAACATAATATAACATGTGATTATAAGGCAATAACAATAATAACATGACTTAGCGTTAGCTAATGAGGATTGATTTGCCTCAATTTTAATCTTTAGGCTTGCAAGATATTTGGGTTCTTTCGGGGTTTTTTCACAGCAAATAGTTGTTATTGTTTATCTATATATATTTTTTCCGGGGGGGGGGTGTATTAATGTACCATGTCTATCAAACATGAATATAACTGCATTACCTCTTCAATTACACATTTGCAAAAGAGACTTGTTTTCTGACTTCTTGAAGATCCACGCAACAAAGAAATATAAAGATTTGTTAGACGGGCAACTCTTCTATCGATTCTTAAAAAGCTCATTTTGTTGAAGGTGTCGACTGATCAATGATTTTTATTATCCCATACTCAGCAAACGTTGTACAGACATTGTGATATCATTACGGCGTCGCGTTAAACTATCTTTAGAAAGTGTATAATGCTAGATATAGATTTGCCTGTATATGGCTTGCTTGATGCTATTTGCGATGTCTCTCTGTCTCTGTCTCTGCCTCTCTCTCTGCCTCTCTCTCTCTGTACGTGTTTTCGTCTCTCCCTCTCCCCCCCCCCCCCTCTCTCTCTTTCTCTCTCTCTAATAATTCGTCCAGGTTCAGTCAGGCCCTTGTTCAACTTCTTATTCCCATTTTCCTTGCCTATTTCTATTTCACAGAATCTTATAATTTTTACTCACTCTCTCTCTCCAAGCTCCTTGCACTCTCTGTCCAGGCAGTTCTTAACGCATGGCTTTGCAAGCAGAAAAAGCTCCCGTTATATTCGGTACAAATATAACGGGTCGCCTTTAATCCTATGTGCCCCAAGGTGTCTTACCTCACAATACACATCTGGACAATAGGAAGCCACATGAAATGTTCAAAAGAAACCAGCATAATGAATGCAACTCGTCCAAATGAGGAAAAGAGAGAAGTGCTGAAGAAAGACAAAGGGAGAGAGAGAGAGAGAGAGAGAAAGAGAGAGAGAGAGAGAGAGAGAGAGAGAGAGAGGGAGAGAGAGAAGGAGAGGGGGAAGTAAAAAAAAAAAAGACGACAAAATTGTAGAATGACTAGGGCGACAGAAAGGTCACTATCAAGGGCTTACAAGGTTAAAGTAAATGATATTCTGTTTCGATAAATCTCTATTCATCAGATTTCATTTAGGTTCACATTATAAGGTAAAAACCTCGCACAAGATTACACTGTATTTTCTTGTTACCATGGTTACCGCCCCTCTTCCCAATTCTGCACGCGACGTTTGAATCCCGAATCTCATCGTGTTAGCATGGTTAGTGTCACATGAGATTGCATTCTAAATGAACTTCGAGAAAACCCTGCATATACCTGACTGTGACATGAATTGAACTGAATGAGAGTGCGTTCGATGAAATACCAACTGAATGTGCATGAAAACATCGGAATACAATGGCTGAATGCCAGTTTACAAGAAAGATCTACACTGACTTGTTTTGATATCCTATAGAAGATAAATGAGTGTCGTGGAGAGGAGAAAAATGAGGTTAGAGAAGAAATCCGAGCCATAATACTTAATAGATTTGTTGAGTTTGACGCCCTTGGTCTCTGTCTGTCTCTCTCCTCTCCTCTCACCGTCCCATCTCAGTTTCTTCACCCATCCATGACTCTACAATTATAAACCCATCAAATTATATGAAAGAGTGAAAGAAGTCCTATCAATACGCGATGCGAGGGACTCCTGAAAACCCGCCCTCTGTGGCGCGTCCCATTTTGGAACCTTAAGCCAGGCTTACCTAATACTCCTTCAACTACTACGTCTTCCTAAATACTTAACCCACTTGATACTGTTGAAGTTTGGGATACATAAGTAAAGTGTGTAATGTTTGGAGCCTTGGCGTTCGAGGAGTTCCCTCGTGGCTGCTTTTAGAGGATTATTTCGACCGTTTCTCCAACTGCAGAAGAAAGAAAGAAAACAAGCTGATGTTGTTCTGAAATAAAGGAGATTGAAGTACACTGAAGAGGATTCTTATACTTCTGTCGTTGAGATCTTATCATTCATCAGGATTGGAGTAAAAACGAAGGTGTTCTTGAAGGTTTCTGCTATAATGATGTCAATCAAATTCTGATAATTGGAAATCTTCAAAGACTTCGTCAAATAGTTTTCGAACCGCTTTTGGGATGTATCGGTATTTCTGAATCTTTTGCGAATGTTCGTTTTTGTTCATCACCAAACCTAGCACTTTGTTTGGGTTGAGTATACAAGAGGCTCTGATAGCCAGTCTCTCTCCAGGCCTTCAAAAATCTTTCACAAAAATTACTATTGCTTTCTGAAGCAGTGATTCTCCTCGATGTAAACAAAAATTTCCTTTTGTTTATATTCATGAGTTTGTTCACAAGTCACCCCATATCTTCACTTTGGACGAAGCTGTTTACACTCATCCATCGCCTAGTAAGTATGCTTTGGGTTTCTTTCTCAATTAATTAGATGCATTTTCGTTACTTTGTTTCATAATGAAGGAGTTCCAATGTTTGAATCAGCATGATTTGATTTCAACTCCTATATATAATTTTCTTTTTCGATAGGTATTTTATTTGTTATGAACGGCAAAAAGAAATTTTGAATGACAAATCTAACAAACTTTATAGAATACAATTTGATTTGAAATGATTTGATGGGATAGGAATTCGTTTTCATTTGGTTATGAATTGAAATTCTATTGTGGTGTTCCTCCGTTTCCATGGATTCATTGTAATGGAAACTAAATCAAAGAATCCAAACAAAAAATAGAGAGAGCACTAAGATAAGCAAACCTTGTCGTATTTTCCGCCCTTATAAATGATAATGAAATAAGTCGACTAAAATCACTGTTGTCACAATCGAATTTTATGATTATGATTTATCAAGATCCTTGATCATCATATTTTACAGTGGTTGTTTGTACCAAAATCTAAACTTAGCAAAATCTATTGAAGTCCGATAACATGAACCAGAAAACATGAGATATTGGGAGGCAATCAGTTTTACAAGGCCATAATTTTCCATTTTGGCACACAAGAGAAAAGATGGATTAAGCCCCTATAATAGTTTAGAGGAAGACATCAATGAACGTATTCAAGAAATCGTTTGAAAATCGAGTTTCTTTGAGATAGTCGACCAGTTAAACCACCCGATCCAACAATGAAGAAAATTAGTTATCTTGGCATCACGTCCCAGCCAAACACAGACATTTTCTTTACATTTTCCGTATTTGGTCTGTTTACTCATACGTGAGATGAAGAGATTTTATATCAGTTCATAGCAGAATGCTCTATTAATCTTTTTTTTTTTTTTTTTTTTAAATTCACTTGTGGTCAGTTGCCTTCCTATATCAAATCATTTCTTTGTTCGTTAGTCTACGTTGGTAATTGATACCAATCTGTAAAATATGACTGATGATTCGAAGCATGTCAAACGAAACGGACCAAATCGATACAATTGTGTTTGTCAGAAACAACATTGCTGGAAGATATTTATTTGACCTGATTAAGATGACCCGCCCGACTCATATGAAAGTTTATTAATACCCTGTGTTTCTAGATAAATCATTAATGCCAGAAATTTAAAGTACTGTATTGCGAAATCAAGCATATCGATCCAGGATTGTCTGAAAGGGGGGGGGGGGGTGGGGCGGGACGGGAGCGAGCGAAAAATGCCAGTCATAAAGGTCTCTTTTCAAATTCAAATTCAAATGCAAATTCAAAATTTATTGATATAAATCCAGATATTCATGATAGTTCTCAATTTGCAAAACATAACAGAACATCTGTTTGTATTTTTTATCAAAACAAATCAGGAGAAACATAACAGAACATAACAAAAACGGAACATAAAAAAACTCAGAGAAACAAAACCGAAAATGAGCATGCATGTCATAATTACCATTCAAAGAATAGCATTAAAAAAAGAACAGCCACAGGCCAGTTAAGAATATAATACAACAGTTTACATGAATTTGGTTCGAGTAGGGGGTGGGGGTGGGCTCTTCCTGTAGACTCGCCTGTCGGTGGACCAGGTGAAAAAAAGTGTGGACCATATTACAGGATCATATTCATCTTTCGGATTTAGGTAATATCTGTGTTATATAAGATTTCACTGTTACAGATGAAGAGAATTTGAATTAACAGACGGGGATAAATCATTTTAGTATCATTTTTAAAACTATCGCATCAGATTTTAAGAATTAGGAACGAAAAATATTGTCGATAAGAATAGTGAGTATCATGCCACTCAAAAGCAAAGTTTAAAAAAAATAAACCATTGATTTGGGGAAAATCGGGCTGAAGCTGGCTTGAAATCTTTGGGACTTTATGGGACGGATTGGAAAATAGAAAACAAATTCAGAAATTATTATCTCTCGCACTTGAAGATTGCTTGATTGCAGTTTCCATCTCACTGATCATGCTAATTCCAGTTAAGTTCAGATTTTTGCTTATCAATGTATTTAATATTGTGACTACCATGACTACAATCAAACAGAGTTCGTAGCATAATCCATAATCAATAATGTCATACGTGTCGATAAAATCTTCTTCAAAAACACATTGGACATGACAAAGAAGTTGTAAATCCAAAGGATGCTATTTTTAGCACTGAATAAGTTCAACCGACATATCGATCTATCGCTCCGAACCAAACTGAACAATAAAAGTCAACAATTCTATTCAAGTGTCCTTGCTATCTCCTTGCTTTTAATTAGTCATGTCTGTGGCGGGTCCAATTGGGGGGGGGGGGGGGGTAAGGGGAGGCACATAAAGCTCACACTCCCTTTATAACTTTATCAAAATAAGCTTACCAACCCTGCTTACAGCGACCAGCATAAACTTTACTTTGCTTGCACCCTCTATTTTTGATCAGCTTAACCATGTTATAGGAGCTATACCGATCTTCTGCCCCAGGCTACCGAAACAGGTGCCCCTTTTTTCTAAAATTCTGGAACTGCCCCTGCGTGAAAATAACGGAATGTTATTATGCTGTGAAACCCCGTGACACATGTCATGTTGCTTGTTATGATATCAATCAGATTTCACCTATACTAAGACATCAATGTATTGATTTACGTAGAAAACATAATTAGAAAACATCAGGTTTTGAAAGATTCAAAATCCCCGTCACGAGCATTTTAACAGTCCAATCATACAATTTTCAATCTCTTCAATTTCATTGAAAATATAAACCTAAGAAGAAACCTATACAATACAAAACCTTATGCAATATGATTAAAAAGTTGCGATCACCAGGTAATGTTGTGAGGCGTTAATAATTGCAAGAAATAATATTTGAAATTTACAAAACCTTTTTCATCAGTGGCCAGATAATATGGCTTTAAATGGATCCGGTAACTTTGCTGAGGCTTGATTTAATTGAATTTCGATGTCTGTGTTATATAAAGATGTTCAGAAGGATAGATAAACTGCCAAGAATATAAAGGTTTTGAAATATAGGATGTTATTATCAAGATATTTGTCACTGAATTCCACCATTTGCAAACCAATCTGGGTGTGCTTTTGTCTAACACTGCAGTCTGTGGGGTAAATAGAATCTGGCATTTCCGGTCACTTGTATATTTTCACTTATTGTGAAGCACACGATGATGCTTTTGAAGTGCATTTTTCATGCTGGCTTCATATTTACACATCTATTACATATAGCATTTAGAGCCCCGGGGTAGAGCCACGCAGCTCAGATTTTTTAAAACTTACTCAATGACTTTAAACTTTTCACCCATCCGTCTAGACTACTTTTCTTTGGTGTCCAATTTTTGTTCTGGTTTCTTTGATCACAATTCTAAATCGATCTCTATGCATCTTCCTCCCGTTGTGCTCCAACAATAAATGACATCTATCTGCCACACGCGTACCACTGACAAGATTTCATTCTTTATGCCATTCTCGAATTTTCCATTGTCAGACAGAAGCTTTGCTTTAGGCTATCTGATGGAGTTGTTGCTGTGAAAGGTTGAAAATCGATTCACGGATTCTTCTATTCTTGATTTTGAAATAAATTAGATGATAGTATCTTCACGTTTCTGTCACAAAAAAAACTGCTGATATATGTGAATGGATCAAACTGGTAGTTTCACGTCTGAGTTAAATCTCCCAAATAACGTGTTGGCAAAGTCGAAAAGTCAACTTTTATCCTGCGGATTTTTATAAATGTAAAAAAAAGAGAAAACAATACATGGGCCAAAATAAAGAGAAAGAGTATTTTGGAGTATAATATTCTCCGTGGTTCTCTTTCTTTCATCAGTCATAGCCCCAACAAAATTATTTTGATTGTGCATATATATAATTATACATCATAAACCTTGCTCATTTGTGAATTTTCATTCATTAGCGTAGATCTAATTGCTTGTAGCATGTTTATACTCGTAAATACATTCCCCCCTTTTCAGCTTTTGTTGCATTAGAGTCAGGATTCATCATTTATTTTGTATCTGCAATATCAGCCGACATCCCTTCAAACATCATCTTTGCTCACCTTCCCGTCTTTTTTTTCATCATCTTCTATCATCCATCAGGATAGTTATCAACGGTGCTTACATTCTTTGGAGTTAGGAATGAGAGTAAAACAGAATCTTTCTTAAAGAAAGAAAATTAACAATCGTCATTTATAAGAAGCTCCCAGGTATCCATCTTGCGGATTGTAACTGTTTAATCAAACACTGTTAATAAAGATGGTTCTTAATGCAAATCAATACGCATTACGTAATACTGATATCCGTAGTTGCTCTCGTTATTTTCAACACCGTCTCTGCTGAAAGGACCTTTATTGTTTCCTAATTGCATAGGCAATCATGATGATTATAACTGTACTACTTGCAAATTATGAAGGTGTCACTGAGAATAAGCTCCACCCCCCTCCCTTACTCGGCTCAGTCCCTCATTGAGATATTGCTGTTGGTTCCAAAATAGTGCTTAGTTTGATATTTCAATTAGATCCTAGACTTATGGGAACTCTGTAAGTGTAAAAATATATTATTAACACTTCTAGAGAGAGAGAGAGAGAGAGAGAGAAGAGAGAGGAGAGAGAGAGAGAGAAAGAGAGGGGGGAGGGGAAAAGTGCGTGTGTGTGTGAGAGAGAGAGAGAGAGAGAGAGGGGGGGGGAGGGGAAAAGTGCGAGAGAGAGAGATAGAGAGAGAGAGAGGTACAGAGAGAGGGAGGGGGAGGGAGGGGGAGGGAGGGGGAGAGAGGGGGGTGGGAGATGGAGTAATCTATAATTAGATAAAGATTAAAAGTCTGACATTACCAAGCTGCTGTATGATAAGCAATCCTCCTTTGTCTTTAATTTATGAATGATTTCCTCGTGTATTACATAAACAATGGTCAATATTGTAAGGCTTCTTCTCAAAGTAAACTTTCCCGGGCCTGGTTTTCTCCAATCTTCCCGTTGAACTGGTCGTGCTGCACCTGTGTTAGCACTCGAAACCAGACCACAAAAATCTATTTACCATCCCCTGTAACGCAGTTTTGAGGTATTGTGCGATGCCATTGTTACAAACAAATGCTAAAATCTTCCCCTCTCTTCCTCCGTGAAGGGGGCACTCTTGTTCCTCATAAACACCCCTCACAATACCCCTATTTGCACCCATCTTCAGTTACATCTACGCATCTGATTGACAAACAAAAGAAATTCGCGTTTGTACATTTACGTCAGAAGGAGGGCTGACGACTGGGTAAATTAAAATTTTAATCTTGTTTCCGGCTAAGAGCACTTCAACATGAAGGTGTTAATAGAAATATAATCGCACTTGAAGAAAGTTTAGAGAATAGCAAATCTATGCCTCTTAAGTCTGCATCACTCCCTTAACTTGTATGTATACTCCATGCAACTTTGCTGTAATAATTTTTATGACTTTCACCAAGCCATGTTTCGAGGCGTTCTAGAGACGGCGATGATTGCACAGAATATACTGCAAAAACACATTTTCCCCTGTTTTTTGTTTGCTTTATCCCATTTTTTGCTTTTGTATTTTTTCTACCTATTTTCAACAGTTTTCAAGTAAGCCCATGTCATGATTGTTATTTAATATTACAATATACTGTCTGTTATGGCGACCCAAACACAAGCGACGTGCTATGCGGGAACCTCGTCTCCTTCCTCCAAGTGCTCCTTATCTCTCTTAATTTTGTAATTGAATATGAGTAGAAAATGAATGTATTTTGAATTTTAATTTGTATCCGATAATTACATCCATGGAGAGGCAAACAAGTTTGAAAGTACAAAAACACTGCTCTGTATATTCATACAAAAAGTATGCAGTATATCATTTTAATTATGTATGTCTTATATTGTGTTACTGTAATATTTAAAATATTTTCGTATTGTCTCATTTTTACATGTTTTTTTTTAATGTTCACGGACTTGCTGAAAAGCAGTCTGTTATGACTGAATGTAAGTTTCACCGTGATTAAATAAATACAATACAATACAAATATAAAAGTGGGATTCAGTGCTATTGCACTATGTGTTAATAGGAGTCGTATATAGGACTCATGGCTGGTCAAGCATAAATGATTAAATCACAAACAATGCTTGCGATCAACAGTCACATGGAATAAAAAAGGGTAAGGGTATTGAATGAAGATATCAACAAAATCAACCAGACTTAACAGAGCATAAAGTAGATCTTATCTTACTTTTTATCATCATTATTATCTCTTTTTCATTAGAGATCGCCTGAAATGGAGAAATTTCCGAAATGGCTATACTTGTAAGTCGCACGAGTTGTCATAATATTATAGTCCCACCTTTTCAGCACAATGTCACAGTTCTCAGTTTTTTTCAGTCTAAAACTGACGTCACCTACCTATAGTTCTCTCTTCCATTTCCTCTCATGTTTCTTAAAAAGGACTTGTAACAAGGCATTTACACATGAAAGACATACATTTTGCTTATATTTTGATTATGTTATACGAATGTGAATGGGGTGGGGTGGGGTGGGGTGCTGGATTGTATTTTTACATTATTGAAATAAGGATTATCAACGACAAATCATTATCGGAAAGTATTTCGTCGTCACTGTTTAATACAGTACCAGGTGTTTCAGAAATTAAAGAGTTGGAAATAGGCAACAAGGAAATAAAAAAAGGAAAAATGTCTATTTTATTTTTGTTTTTGTTTTTGTTTCCATGATTTATTTCATTATACAGTATTACGGTGTACTTTTGAATCATACAGTTCGTGAAGAAACTTAGAAGACGTTATTATAGTAATAATAATAACAACAACAGTAGTAATAAACAATAATAATATGTTTTGTTTACCCAGGGTAGCCTCTTCAGAGGGCCCCCTGGAAGCACGTTTTCAATAAAAGCTATGTCGCCCTCTATAGACAGTCGTTCGGTCAGATTTTTCTTCAATTACTGAAAGCTTGCTTTCTCCAAGCACAAAAATTAATACGGACTGGGACGAAATGAGCACTTGTCTCACTTGTCAGTAGTACTCGAGATCAAAATTATGAATTGTTATGCCTTTCTTTTTCTAAATGTAAGTTCCTATTTCTTCACCAGGCCGTTCCCCCCCCCCCCCCCCCCCACCGAGTCGATTAATTCTATACTCGTTGAGGCTTGTGGGTTTGGAACGGGGAGGTTGGCGAATGATTACGTGATATAATGTTCTCCACGGAGCCGCAGCTGCTGTGAATGGTGATCCTTATTTTCCTTTTAACCAAGGAGTAACTCCTTTTAATTGCATACAGTTTATTTAAAGACGTTTAATTGTTTGTTGATGAAAAATGGTGAGAGATCAAGAAAAATATATCATGCTCTTGTTATAAAGCAATTAAAGTAAATGATAATAAACAAACAGATAGATGGATAAATAAAACGATATGAATAATCCGGAGGGGGGGGGGGTATATTGGCTTCTTGATACGCTGTTATTTCTACTTCTTATTTTAGGAGAAATTATTATTGCTTTCCACCATTTAGTATTTTCAACAAGGCTGAAAAAAATTGCTTAAAAAAAAGACACACATGACAAGAAAAAACACCTTCCCCCCCAAAAAAAAGAGAGAATAAAATCAACGAAGCTGAACACTGTTCTGGGTATAATAACAAAGATCATTTATTTTACATTTGCTTCGTGGTATTTAATTTTTTTTAAAAATTGGTATATAAAATACTGATCAGTAGCAAGCTGAAGGGATCAGTTCGCAAATCAAACAACATAAATAGATAAATATGTAACAGTCTATAACAGGCCTTTAACTGTATATGCCCGGGGTGGTATTAAATGAGTTCTATTAAATTCAAAATAAAGAAAGGCTACTTTGTCCATCATCTTCTCTACCCTTTTCATTATACCACACATTTCTTTTATTTCACATTGCTTGTGCTTCGTGATATCATGGTCATCATTGTCATTATCTGTAGTAGGTCCATGATGATCTTAATTATGTTCTGTTGTACCCAGAATGAAGAAGAGTTTCTTTGTCATCTTAACGTCCGTGCTCTTAAAAATGTCTTTCTCTTGATGAATTGCATTTTGAATTAATGTGTTTTCGATTTGAAAGACCTTCGTTGCCCAGGCACTGTTGCTACAAATGTTTATCATTCCAAACAATTTACAAACCGTTTTAACACATTTAAGTGTTTGACACGTTTCCCGTCCATTAAGGCCTTGAGGGGGTACATACCCTTCAGACTGATTACCATCCGGGAGTGGATATTTGTCGATTGATTCTCGACTAATATCGAGCGGATTAAAACGATCGGGGGTGTATGAATGGGAACGGGGCTGGGAGAACAGGGGGTAATATGCGCACCACCGCCCATGCAAGACTGGTCCTATTCGGTACGCAGGGGGTGCGATCTGGTCGCCGTAAAGCCGCCTTTATTATCGGATAAAGCTCCTCATCATCTCTGTGAAATATTCAATACAGAGTTATTTCCATAAACAAGCATGCATAACTTGGATTGTAGGCGAATGATTGTATTGCAGGCTAGATTCGTTTCACTTATCGCGTGATATTATCTACGGATCAGAAACTTTGTGATTTTTTTTGTGACGTCATCATTCCGTTATAAACTTTGTTGAAATTTTGTTTTATGTTGTCTTTCTCGGATGATTCCCAAATCATTACATCTTAGAAAAAAGAAGAAGAAGAAAAAAAAAAAAAAAAAAACCCGGATTGCCACAGATTTAGATGTCCCTTGGGACCTGTTTGTGTTTTTAGTACACGGAATTGAATGTGTTTAATACCTCAACTTTAGCTGACTTATAGACAAGCGTACTTTGTATGCACATTTTTACTTTGATTCAAAACTTTGCTAACTTTCTATACGACCATGGAAACATTTTAAAGGAAGTGTCGGTTCCTGATTGTTGCGTCATATAAATAAAGATTATCGGACAAGCCTTTACAAAGCAAGGAGAATCGGAAATCGGATTTTAGCTCCACTGCCGGTGTATTCATGGACAAACTGAAGAATTTATTCTCGATTTGTCCTATTATTTGCTTCAATACTTGGATAAAGATGCTATAAAGCTGCTTCGGAAAATTGACCGATTATAACTGAGTGTTTACCTCCACATTTAATTCGGTCGGAAAAAATATTGTGTCCAGAAGGAATCATGGCATTTCTAGCTCCGCCAAAAATAGACATGCCGACCATCGACTGGTGAGTTCAAATTTATTTGTTGATTTATTTTATTCATTCACGGATAAAAATAATATATAACAATTCTGCCTGTATTTAGATAAAGTTGCTTTTCAGCAAAGCCGTGGTAAAATGGTTGAATAATAAATATAAACAAGGAAAATGCAATTTATAAACAAAATATATGTAAGTGTTTTTCTTTTAAAAGCATTTATTCTAAATTGTTCTTAACGTTCCAATACTCTTCTCTAGTTTTTAACATTTAGGAACATTGCACTTGCTGCGATATTATCTAAATGCTCAGACAAAGTACACATAAAAAAATATCAAGGGCTTATCAGAACGGACCCGCCCCTCCATAGAACAACAACAAAAAAAAAACAAGTCATCATTCATTGCTTCTTGTCTTCCAAAATAATACTGAAAGAAGAGCTATTTGGGCACAAATGGACAAGGCTACGCTAAATATACATTTTCAAAGTTAGTCTTGGAGCCCATAATGATGCTGTGATCTAGTCAAATTATTTTGCTAGAATCTAGTCATTTTTACTAGATTTGTGTCAATTTTGACTAGGACAGTACTAGTCAGTCAAATTTGACTAGATTTGTTTTAGAGTGCATCTGGCTTTCAGGATGCTCATGCTGAACCAGCACGAAGCAGATGATTATCATGATACACGATATAAAGGATCTCAATTTTTTATACAACGGTGTACTGATTTTCATAATTATACATGTATTTCACAATAGGTTCAAGATAAGTCGATCTGCAAACATTCATATTCCATTGTCATCTCTTCCACATTGTTCCCATCATGAAACCTCATTAATTCCAGTTTCATACATCAGTGTACACTATGTAGGTCAATTAATGGTAGGCCTAAAAAATGGTATTATGATGCAGTGGCGTACCGAGCAAAAACTTTTTTTTGGTTGGGGGGGGGGGCAGAAAAAGTATAAGTTACAAAAAAAGTGAGCAAAACCCCTGAAAAATCATGTAATTTCAGCAACATTTGTAAATCACTGGTATCGAATAAGTAGTAAACGACGTTTGAATTTTATTGGGGGGGGGGGGGGGGGGGGGACAAACGTGTACCAGAGATAAAAACTCATGATGTACAGATTATGAAAGATGGGCAAACTAGCAACAAGGGATCATATGCCAGGTGGGGGATGGGATAAAACCCCTGGAAGATAAAATTTCTTGTATATGCTATAGCAACACTAGTATACAGTCAGAATAATTATAGAGAATTCTAGAATGAAATCGTAGAATGAGGAAGTTCCGATGTTGTTTTACATGACTGCATTACTTGCATCTGTCGGTGATTATATTCATTAAGTGACCGTTTCTTTTTTTAAGGGGGAGGGGGGGGGGGGGGCTCCACTAACCATGCATGACTCTGCGCCCCCAGTTGCCGTCCATTAAATAAACAAAATTAATCAATCCATTGTTTTATACTTAAAATGCCGCATTTGATTCAAATTCTATAATTCCAGCATGTTGCACCTTAAGAAACCTGGACCCCCAAAACAAAAACAACAAAAAACATTGAACTGAGAGGAAGCGATAGCTCAGTATTGTTAGAGCACTCGTAACCCGGTGACCCGGGTTCAAAACCAAGTCGATCCTTTAGCAGTCTAGCATGTCTAGTGCCCGTTTCTAAGGCATTAATCCTCATTACTAGGTCCCTCGGAGAGGACTTAAAGTTGTCGATCCCCAGGGGAGCGTTTCATGAAGAGTTTTGTCAGTGATTTTCACTGACAACTGTTATAAGCTACTGAAAATCCTCGCATCTGATTGGCTGACAGCAAATTAGTCAGTGAAAATCACCGACAAGACTCTTCATGAAACGCTCCCCTGGTTGCTTACTTACAGGCATGCATGCTTTCTTGTCGGGTAAAAACGAACCAGTAATCAATTACAAAGGTGGAAATGCTAAGCTGTAATTTCACATTCGCAGTTTATCATCTAAATCTAGGATGTCCTCGAGTCTAAATTGTCATCCCTGATTGACATAAGACTTAAATGCATAACCATGGAACTAACAATAACGGATGTGTATTTAGTGTATCAATGTCTCCCATCGATTCCAGTCCAGACTTTGTCGTTCTAATGATACATTCTGATCACCATTCCCTGTCATTTGACGTGAATGTACACCAATCTCGAAGAAAGAATTGAAACTGTAAGAATAGATACTAGATACGTCACAATGCTAACTGTCCGACCCTTGGTTATAGCAAACCAATTAAAGAATTTTAAAGACGGACCCTCTTTGTCATGTTTTGCGCTCAAAAGCCCTTTAAAAAAATGCTAGCTTTTGTGCAAAAATCGATTTGACGATCACTGTAGCTCAAGTATCGACCATCGTGTAATCGGCGGGTTTTGCACAGGATGGGGGCTTCATAATCAATATAATTATGCATGGGGCAAATCCTTGGAGTGGCTTGTGCACCGGCGTAAATCCACTGAGGAGTGGGGGGGGGGGGGGGGATAATCGACTTTTTTGCAGATTTTTTTTTTCTGTTGAACTTACACTTAAGTATAAACACACGCCCTCTCCCACCTGCAAAGGCCCTTTATACACATTTCAATTTTTATCTTGCGAGTGAGCGAAGCGAGCGAGCCAAAAACTACCCCTTTTCTGGTTTCAATCGCATTTTCAAATAGAAATTCTGTAATAATGATGAGCGAGCGAAGCGAGCAAGCCAAAAATAACCACTTTTTCTTTTTCAATCGCATTTTAAAACGAAAATTCTAAAATATGATGAGCGAGCAAAGCGAGCGAGCCAAAAATAAGCACTTTTCTGATTTTAAATCATATTGTCAAATAGAAATTCTAAACTATGATGGTTGTTTATTACAGATTATTAAAAATTTTATTGACTGATTAATTCAAATATCATTTTTTCCTTAAAAAGTGTGGGGGATATTTGTACACGCCATCCTCCTCTCAAAAAAGTGTGTGTGTGTGGGCGGGATATATCCCCCTATCCCCCCGGGATTTATGCCAATGGGCTTGTGGGTGCTTTTAACAAGTATGTATATGATACCTGAGCTGTCTGTACCTAGCACAGTGCATGCTGGCATACTCACCTCTCCTCCTGCTGTTTGAAGTCCCAGCCTTTGTCTCTAGCAGCTGATCCAATATGCCACACCAAGAGCCTATAGACCAATTTCACGGCCGGTTTATGTATTTGGCCCTCTATCGGCGACGCCATTGCTGCTGTGGGCAAGCGCGCTGACCGCGATTGGCTCTGTGTACAAAATGAATGTAAGATATGAGATATGCCCCGATATTGTTCCATTTACTTTATTCTAGATCAATGAAATAAAGCATGGATACATGGGTAGATGAGGTAAGACAATGGTCATATCTGACGGATGAAGGTATGATGTATTTTTGTAATTTCGATGGTTTTTCAACTTAGTTTTGTCAGTAAAAGTTCGATTGCAGCATAGAAGCCGTAGTAAACGGGAGCCCTAAATCTTACCCTGTTTACAAAGTCAAGTTTTCACTCATTAAATTTTACGCCAAAGTACATAATGATAATGTTTCTTGACTTAAAAGTCCCTTCTGTTGATGTTTTTACCCACTGGCGACGAATTCCTTCACATTGCTTACGGAAACCTGTGTAGAGAGTACGGCTTCTCACACAAACAGGCTTCATGAGTCAAAAGCGAGTGAATTTCGCACTCAGTTAGCTTCCAATTTTTAAACTTTCTCTAATCCTTGTGGCATTTGAACACCGCACAGCTGCGACCTGAACTTCCCTGATAATTTCTCATAGCAAACATTAAAATAAATCTGCATATACTGGTCAAAATAGACAAAAAATCGAACGAATGTACATGACGCGCTATTGACTTGTGTACTATAAAAGTTGGAGCGCCCACCCCACTATGTCGAACTGTGTCGAACAGTCTGCTGCCCTCTTGCGTTGTGAAATTGGTCTATAGGAAAGGTTCGGTCCTGTCACTATTCTGGAAAGCCGTTGGCCACATAGTCTTGAAATTTCCTGACAAAGAAATGCACAGATTATCATGAACCCCTTCCCCTAGAATATAAAGATGTTTTTAAAAATATATATTAATAAATTTCTCCAACTGTGAGAGTTGCTTGAACTCCAATTCAATAAGAGGTCAATGATGATGAGGAGGAGCTTTGTGGATCGTCCATTGATCATGTTGATGTGGAAGACAACATCGGGGTCATCGTGATCTCATGATCATGAAGAACATAAACTTGCCAAAAGATTGTCAAGTTCATAACCCAGAGGCTTTTTCTTCACACGAACATACCTTCCTGTTTTCTTTTTTTTAAAGATAGAACTTTGCTCCTCTGTACTTTCAAGAATGTTCCTCGAGCTAATTCAGTGTGCTTTCTAATGTACTGAATAGATAAGGAGTGTTTAATTATTCATGCAAATATCACTCGATAATATGAATTACTAGTAGAACATTTAGACAACATTTAACCCTGTTTTTTTTTTTCGTTTTTTTTTTTACTTCTTAACTTTTAAGAAAATCGTGACCTTGCAATCATTGACATCGAGCCTCATTATCGGATCAAGATTGTTAGATCAGTAGTACCTCTCGTTTAGTTTTTATTTACATAGCTGAAATTGATTTAAGAACCGATAATATGCTTCGATTTACGGGGTATACTCAGCAAGTCTTAGCGAAGATCAAAGGCTTCCGCCTCTTCTTGTCTTCTGTTGCGGATTCTTATACTCCGGTCACACCGACGAGGCCTACACCAGACAGATAGCAGACCGATCATATCGTACTAGCAGCCCCCGATGGCAAATAATTCCCCAGGTTGGTCTTGGAATCCGTGTAGACTCGGTTTGGTGGTGTGACGGGCGTTATATGAAGAATGACAAGGTGATGGTCCTGAAATGGTTAAGCTTGGAACAGGAGGAACCTTTGTGATGACGATATCGATGCATCTGCATATCATCTGTTGTCACTGGGGAAACATTCTGCACTTGAGATACAGTATCTACCCAAGGAGGTAACAGAACCCGGAATCCTGCAAGGATTGTGAGGGACGTTTCAACATGTCAAAAGAAGAACATTAGGAAGATGATGTAGTGATTGATTTATATTTTAGGCACCGTGTATTTCTCGATCCTAACTCGTCAAAGGCAAATGGTGATGAATGTCTTGCTTCCACTAGCCTGGAAAATACAAAATCATCGATGTAATCGCTGTTGATATTCTGCTTTTCTTACCCGTTTCAATGATTTTACTGACGATATAGATGGAAATCAATTCCTTTCCCGCCGATACAAACATGGCAGAGGGACCTTATCTGTAAGTATGACACAGTGCAGAAATTGGTGTCAATCCGTTTTTTAACATGTATAATGGGAGGGAAAGGGGAGGACATACACCAAACATTAGCTGACAAGTAAAAAAAAAGGGATTTAAGAAAAAGGCCCTTAGCTTAAAATGTGGGAGGGAGGGGGGGGGGGGACATAAACCTGAAAAACTGATGCCAATTTTTCCCGGGTGTCTCTGTTTCTTTATCAGGTGTCTTCCCCCACCCTTTTTTTTTGGGGGGGGGGGGGGGTCGGTCATACCTTATTGTGTCCCCACCCCTAAAATTTTGGGGACGTGTCCCCCTGTCTCCCTCCTGATTCACGCCTATGACTGCAGAAACTTTTGACATGTTTGATGTGATGTATTTTTGTTCATCTCATTTGTTTGACCATTTATCTGCATACCAAATTTATTGTTCACCTTATGCTAACATACTTCAAGGATGAGTTTCAGCCTCTAAAACCGTAGCAATACCCAGTCCTGTTCCTCCCCCGATCTCAGAATCAAAAACTTATATCATGTATATTGTAGTTTCCCTTCTTAAAATTCCAGCTACTTTGGACCGCATAGTAATTCTAATTTGTGTAAACTTTGTTTTGGCTCAAAACATGATGATCTGTGTGTTACCAAAGCCTATAAAGAAGATGAAATTTACATAAAACCTCACCAGACGAGATGCTAATTGGCTTCTTTTGAAGCATCAGTAACAATGAGTTTTCTCTGGATTTCTCCCGGTAGCTCGGAGGACAAGAATCTATGTAAACTACCCCAAACTATATAACACCATCGTGTGAAATTTACCAGAGGTGTATAGAAAAGCACTTATTTAGCATGTAAGAACACATCTCTTTCTCTTTTTTTCTCTCTCAAGAGTTTTTTTTGTATTGATGATGGGGGTTAACTGTGGGAGAGGGGAATATTTAAATTGATTCCACTTGTTAGCTGGTAGTGGTAGGAAAGAGGAGAACAAATATTGGAGACAATGGACAAGCTGCTTTTCGGCTTCTACTCAAGATCATCAACAAGCAAGCTGTAATAAAGAGGGTGTTCCTTTTTTCTTTCTTGGTTACGAATCTGGGAACTGGGAATTCGGTAAGGGGTAATTTGGACATGTTGAACAGTCATCTATTTGTAATGACCCCCCCCCCCCCCTCCCCAATTATAAAATGTATAGGAGTCGAGGGTCATATGAAATTTGACAATAATGTTGTTGCTACCACGACAACACTACATAGGTCGTTAAGTGTATTGACATGACTGATAGTTCTATATTTGAGGGAGTAAGCTTCATTTCAACAAATATATAAAAATAAAAAATGAATGAAAACATGATTGTGCGTCTCGTGTCTCGTCTAGGTCTCGGACGCTAATGTCTTGGTCTCGGCCTCTGTCTCGAATGGAAATGTCTCGTGTCTCAGAGGCCGAGACATCAGCGAGACGCTGAAAAAGAGCTCAATTTTGACGAGTAAATCTCAATGCTTTACTTCAATCCGTAGAATAAAATCACATTGTTTTCATTCTGAAAATAAAAAGAACCCGAAAGAGAGTATAGATTCAGAGTTGGATGCCTTGAAATACAGTTTGTAAAATTTTATTTTTTATTTAACAATCAGAGAACACATACCAAAATACATACGCAGAAAAATCTAGAAGTAAACAAAATTAAGAATTGACGGCCGGTTGCCCAACGACTTTGTTACAAAAATGGCAAAAGTCCCACATCTGTAAGCCCCCCCCCCCGCATTATACTCAAGCATTTACAGCGTTGGGTGTCTTGAGACATGTCCCGAGACAGTGATTGTGTGTCTCATGTCTCGTCTCGGTCTCGGACGCTAATGTCTCGGTCCCGGTCTTGATCTCGGCTGTTCTGGACACAAGTGTCTCTATCTCTGTCTCTGTCTCTGTCTCTGGCTCTGTCTCGGGGATCATTGTCTCGGTCTCTGTCTCGTCTGAGACTGTCTCGGACCCAACACTGGCCATTCGTAACATCCTTATAGCTCTCAGCTGGTGATGTACGGGGTTACGAGGGGCCCGACGAGGGGCTCATGTCCATACGTAAATCGTATCAGCACATGGTCAAACATACCACTTACCCCATAGCACCTTCACCTCTTTCCCCTTCTCTCTTACAAACATCATAAGTGGACCTACCAATTTGCACTTTCACTCAGAAGTCAACAAACGAACAACAGAGTCAAGAGAATACATATTTAGTTTGAGGTGAATCTAGTCGTTTGCTTGTGTGGACTGGTAGTTTGATGTAGGAAAATGTTTACAAGAAATGGTCTGGTGAAAGGTCTTTCGGGTGAGGAAACCGTAGCCACAAACAGCGGTGCGTGGATTAAACTGGCATCTACGCTGTCGGCTGCTTCTGACAGAATGGTACGCGCATACAGTACACAGTGTACACGAATATCGTGGCGCCTTTGGGATATGTTTTAGAGCGTCTAATAAAACGTTTAAATACCTGGTGCTATGTGGTGTAGCAGAGAGAAGATCTTTGCAGCACTGTCTAATGTTTAATAAGTGCTTGTAAATGGATGTATTCGTTGTATAAACTCTGGAACCACGGGATTGCACAATAATTTACCGTGACTACTGTTTTGTCGAGGATGAAGTGGCACAAGTAAGTACTGATTTCTGCTTAAGATCATAAATCGAATTAGCTTCTTAAATGTAAATGAAAGAAGGCCCAAAGTTTCAGTAATAGGTTTTGTCATTGACAGGAAGTTGTCTGCATGATATGCCTATTCTTATCATAAAGGTTTGTTTTTTCTTTTTTCGGTGAATCTCCAACTTTTTTTTTCTTCTGGAAGCTGTGAGCACTTGATATTTATAATGATTTGTCTCAGTATCATTTTTCCCCATAAACTCGTTAAATGTAATAATTTGTACGTTGCATGTAGTTGACATAGCTGATAAGCTTTCACTTCACAATCTATAAACGAACCCGTTCATCAAACATTATATTTCTTTCAACTGTTCATTAACTGAACATTGCTGGAAGGTGGAAAGGATTGTCAAACAATGACAGAAAGGATTTGTTTCCTCGATCTTTATCTCAAACAAAATCAGATCCTTATCTTTGTTTGTGACATCACCCATGGAGGATCACAAACCAGCAATATTGTTTAATTTCATAGATGAACTAAATCTCAGTGTTGGGCCGTGATCAAAACCCCGTTAGTAATTCACCCAAAGAGAACCGAATTCAATGAAATACAATAGCCCTTTCTAATATTTTGACCCGGCTGTTTGGATCTTTACTGGGGGTATTTTTATTCTGCAAAGGGCTTAACTCCAAGTTTTCATTTTCAAGCCTTTGAAAACATAGGCCGTTTTCACACGGCTACTTTTAAAATCAAATCATGCATGTAAAGAAAAGGCTAATATCAGAGCAAAGAGGCATGCAATCTTGTAGTATATCTTCTCTCATTTCTAATAACTTTATTCCAATGGCAGTTATTCACATGTATACTCCATGATGAGGTTGTATAATATCACTGGTAAAATGAATGGATTTTTCTTCTCAACAAGAAAAAAAATGAAGTTTATTTTTTACGTCGCAAAAATGAGGTAAACTCTAATCTGGTAATAGTAAATGAATACAGTTTTCTTAAAAGGATACTTTCTTGTTAAACCTTGCATTCTACGGATTAAATTTTGTACCGCGGCTGCATAATATGCAGATTGATCAAAATTCTTATAAAAGTTTCTACAAACTTTATTTTTGGGTCGAAATGAAAACTGAGAAACGACCTTCTGGTAATGAACAGCCTGATTGTTGTATACAGGTGCACAGGTGAAGATCATGTTATGAATGGGAATTCAAGGTTTACAATAATTATTGACTATACTCGATAAAAGATCCGTCGCCCGTTAAGTGAGATGGTTCCAATTCATAGCTATGATCATTATCAGAAATATATCTAGATCTTATCTCCCCAAATGGTCCCGGTGACGAAATAAAGAGAAATTGATAATAAAATCGATTAAAGGTCTGCCACCTTCCTGTAGAAATCACATTAGCATCCAAAGTGGGGAAGAAGAGAGGATCTTATACTCATCAGCACAATAAGAATCTATTTGCTTGAGGTAACTGATATCTATTTTGTATAATAGTATTTTAACCCATTCGTGACAGAGGTCCACATTTTGTGATTTGGCCTAATATCTTTTGATGCAAAGACCTAAAAATCAGACCAAATACATGAGTAGAAAGAGCAAAAATTTCTACACAAACTGTGCCCATTTTGGTTGCGTCAATATTTTCTGTTCGATGTTGAAAATTTTTTAAATGAAAATAAACATTAAAATCCTTAAATTGGCAATGCGATGGAAATTTTAAAATCACCATTTTCCCCTGCAAATTGGCAACTTTTTGAATTCTCTTCATACTTTTTGCCAATTTATATTTATTTCAGATACATGACTTTTTATTTTAAAAATGTAGCAATAAGAGAAAAAATTTGGTGTTGCCAATTTGAAGAATAAAAGCTGATCAAATTAGGCTTTAGATAATTCCTGTCATGAATGGGTTAACCTACACGTATGCTTTAATACTAATATGGGTCAAAAGTGTTGTATGTTTACAAACCTGTCCTTGATATCTTTAAGTGTTCAAAATTATGTATGATTTTTGACACTTTAGGCATTAAACATAATTCCATATGGATATCGTTTTACTAGAAAAAAACCCGTACTAAATATTACATATCGACTGACTGCTTGGTTCTATTCTAAGGGCACTGAAAACTGTATTACAGGTGAATTATTAATATTATACTTCTTTATTCTTCTCTAAATATAGACAATCTAAAAACGCGTTGGACAAAGCAGTTGGCCATTGGTTAAGTCTGTACATGATCTGGGCCCACTTTATCTAAATGATATATTTGTTTCTCGTAAATCTTATTAAAACAAGATCTGGAAATGAACAACTGGTTATGCGTTTCCCAAAACCGAGTTTGGTAAAAGACGTTTCTTGTTCCAAGGTGAGAAACTATGGAATAGTTTGGTTACTCACATCCCATTTGAAACCTCGCTAAGTGTTTTCAGGAAGAAGCTAGATAGTCTTACTACCTTATTTATCCATCTGTGACATCATTACCCCCTTACTGCATACTCCCCCCCCGCCCCTCCCCATTCCCCCTTTTTCCTCCTCTCTCTTTTGTACTTTATAAGTTATGCCTATGTTTTTCTATGTTTTATAATGATGTAATAATTTCTGTTTTATGCTTTCAATGTATTTTCATTATTGTATGATTGTTTGTTTTATCTGTTTATTGTATGTCTGGACCCCTCAGAAGAACAGCCTCTGGCTGAAGAGGATAATCCAGCCCATGTGCGGAAAATAGATAGATAGATAAATAAATAAATAAATAAATGAATAAATAGATAAATAAATGAATAAATAACTTGTCAACCATTGAGAATTCAAAACTCCTGGATGGGAGGGGGCAGTGCACCCCCTCTCTCGCTTCGCAAGACCATTGACATGATTGATTTGTACCAGATAGTTAATGTTGAGTAAACCCATTGGATCTTGTCTTTGTAAGGTCATGCAGCTCCCTTCAGATAGACTATCGAACTCAAACATGAGGGAGACCTTTATTTGGCAACAGAAACCATAAAACCAAATCCATCGATCACCTCATCATTCACTAATATCGTACTTTGTGTCGGCGCGGTAGGGTGCTGCAGATTTCTAACTTTAGAAATTTTGCTGGTAATTCCCTTGATTGAAAAGAAGAAGATAAAGAAGAAGACGAAGAAGAAGAAGAAGAAGAAGAAGAAGAAGAAGAAGAAGAAGAAGAAGAGAAGAAGAAGAAGAAAGATTGTAGCAATGCCCAGTGATTGTGCTGCAGTATATAGCATGTGAGTAACTACTATTATTTTTCAATTATAGTTAATGAGAAAGTGATTTATTAAATTGCATAAATTCGTGTATGTAAGTCTGCATTTTTCAGAAAGTATCAAAACAATGCAAGCAATGCGAGCAATGCATCATTTGGTGTTTTCAAGAAATCAAATTCATAAGCAAATTTAAAACGAGGTATTAAATGTTTATTTCATCTTTTTCCGAGTTTTATGCAAATTCAGGAACTAACAAACTTCGTGTTTGACTAATAATGACCGGGATTACATTAGAAACTATGAGGTGATGCTGATATTAAGATCACTCATTGTATATTGTTGGAGATAATGATGGTATTGATACTGACTATAAAGTTGTCCTCTGTATTTCTATCATGTCAATAGTATTATTTTAATTTCTCTCATTATCTTTAATGTTGCCCTTTTGTAGCTTGCTGGGTGACTATATACATGTAACTATCATTATCAGGAAGAAGCAGTTCTAAGTGCATATTAACGCCATGGAATTTTCTAAATGATCGATATTACTGTTAAATTGCAAGTGGTAAGAAAGGAAAATAATAAAGATACTGCCGAAGATAGTGTAATAGGTCATTAGTAATATCAGTGAAAGTTGATCATGTTGGTCAAACATTTTGTCAAAGATTATTTTTCTTGACTTGATTTCACGTGTCTCGAAGCGTGAATTGTATTTTGAATTTTGTCTGGATTGATTAGCAATTGCCCGATTGGCTTGCCTTTGTTATTGCCTGTTGTTTCAGGAAGGTCATAATAATTATGTTTAACTCCTTAAAGCAAGCAAGCTAGCAAGCAGTTGACTTCATTCATGTTGTTCTTAAAGTTCGTTTTGCATGTAGCTTGGATCAATTAAATTGTTGTTCAAGAAGCGTATCACAATCTGACCATTAGGGGGTTCGTTTTCAACAAAAGTGTCTGACGTCTATACGTAAAGATTATGTGATTTTATTTTATAATTATTTTTCATGGCTGACAATGAGTTGAGGAGGTAAGCTGAGTAAGGTGAAAGAAAGACGGGCTTTTAAACATTTTTAGTATGCACTGCATTCATGTTTTTTGTGACTAATAATATTCTAAACAAGATGATGAAAAATAATAAAATAAAATGATAACGTATTATTTATCCAGGGTAGCCACTTCAGTTTTTCAACTGCTCTTCCAGCAGGTTCTGCATAACATAATATGTTATTATTACCCTTCTCTAATTTTATATACCGAGCGCCTGGCTAGAAGGTAGAAGGTCCCATTTTTAAAGTCTTTGGTATGACTCGGCCGGGGATCGAACCCACGACCTCCCGTTCATGAGGTGGACGCTCTATCAGTATGAGCCAACATGCCCGGTTTTGATGATGATAACATGACAATTTATTTATTTCTAAGACGTCTTCTCTAGTTCTATTGCATTATTTCTCATTGTCTTTAATATCTTTGAAATGCAATCACATTGAAACATGGGAAAAATACTTTCATGACTCCGGGTGTATTCAACTTGATTTCCCTTATATTTTAATCACATCTTGCTTCTTAGAAACAATCATTTGAAATATCGGTCATGAACACTATAACTCATATGGGGTGTTGCAAGAAAGTTGCAATCAATTGCAAATAATTGCTGATTTTGAAACAACCATTCTGATTGGCTCAGTGTCTGCCCTTTAAAGAAGACATGCATGCAGCAATGAATTTGATTGGCCAGTGAGAATCAGTTGCAACTTGCAATCGATTGCAACTTTCTTGCAACACCCCAATAGAGTAATTCTACATCACTTATAATCACTAGTGTATGCATCAACCATCATGGAAAATCAATTACCATGATTACAAACATTCAAGACAAGACAAATGAGCATCATATCACAACATATCTTATGTTTTCCACCGCTTCTTGAAGAATCTTAGAAAAAAATATCATGAATATGTAATGAGTCAACGATCTCTCCTTGCAAAGAGAGGCGCAGGCAAGAATGAGGAGTGGGGTTAAAGTGCACCCCTAGTGAGGGATGCTGAATGGATGCTGGATGGGTGTTGCTATTGTAATGCGCGGACCTAGGTTCCTGCGGGCCAGAATATGTTAATAAAGGGTGCTTGCTTCTCAAAACGGCGCGATGAGATGGAGAATGGGGTTCTTTGTGCATCTCGTCATCTTGGACAGAAGTGGGTCAAGTAAGTCTGCCACGTCATCGCTTCCAACATCATCATCAACAACCGATTTGCTTCTCCTCCATGCGTTACCGCCTCGATATGCATTGTATTTTGGTGATAGTGATGAGCTATTGGTGAGATGCTAAATCGCGTATCTACACAGGTTTTCTCTGAACTTGCTGAGCCGGCTGTATGTGGAATAATGCAGAATTCTACATATTCTTTAAAAGAATCGTATGAATAATGTTTTTAATGTCAGTTTATAGTTGCGTTTGATGATGCAGATGTCGCCGCTGAAAATACTGTCAACAGTTGTTTCCCCATCTCAAATGCGCCGTGATATTTCTGTCATGTCCCTGAAGATCGGAAATGTTGTCACCTGGCAATGCATTTCAAGAGACGACAGTTACTGCATATTACAACTTTTTATTCCGATCAATTCATCGCATTGTTTTGACATTTGTATTTCAGAGGGAGTCGCACTTGAATTTAACTAAAAAGTGAAAAGTTATGATGATTTGCTTTAGGACTGAATTTGTGAAAATTATCTTCCATATCAGGAAAACCTTTGTGTCATCTCGATGCCAAAAGTGAAACGCAGACGATTTAATAACTAGCAATCGCGTTGTCTGTATTTGAATAAAATGCTATCGATTAATTGAGCAGCATGTTTAGTCACATGTCAGGGAAATACTGCCAGGTGTGATTATTCCTTGACGTCCCAGGCTAAAACCAACTCGCTCAACATTAATACACAATGTGGATAATCTATCAAAATAATGTAATCATGTCACGCTATCCAGCGAGAACGAAGGGCATCTTGGAACGAGCGCGTTTCGATCAAACGGGAAGTTTGCAGTAATAATTATTTGTAAATTTGACACGCTTCCATCACGATAGATGCAATTTCCTATTGATAGACGAGCAATTATAACGAGAGCGATATGAGGCCCGCCCTTTCTTTGCTTCAATCATACCTTACTATTGATCAGTGCGTCACTCACTCTATGTGTGTTCCTCGTGAATAAATCAATCAGCGTTATTAAAGTAAATATGGAACACTAATGGGACCTAGGGCATTCTGGTATCTTTCTAAAGACGGTTATTTCACATGCTCTCTGCGCACAAATGAGACGAGACAAGGACGCACAGTATCTTTCTTAGCCATTACACAAATTGCAAGGGATCATTAACTGCGGTAACTTGGAAATGGATGACTGTCATGATTATTGTCGTCGCAATTTGTAATGACTCCATGATTTTTCTCCGAGGTATGGTCAAGGACAATGAATTGATCTAGCAAGAACATCGTGATTGTGCGTTGATTATACCGTGATCGAAATTGACATTATGATTTTGCTTCATTTCTGGGACGAGAAAAACAGAGTACTATTCTTTGATACGTCCCTGCTCCTGTCTCTGATGACAAGCAGTCATAACAGCACTTGTGATATCTACCATTGTTTTACAGGCGGACATTTTTATTTGGAATTCGCTGCCAGTTTTTGTTCTCTAAAGGCATAACCATCGTGTTGGAAGAAGTGAAGAACATTCAAAACCTTTACTTTCCCTTGAATGCTGATACAGACTGAAAAAAAGAAGCAACTATACGGAATAGCAGATTTTCTAATGGACAAGACTGACCTGCATCAGTGCATGGGAGGCCAGTGGTTTGTAATTGTAATGTTCATGCAATTGTAACGCCCAGTGTCTTCATCTCGAGGGGAGAGAAACGATGAACAGCATGTTCTAGTGAACAGATGAAGACATGTCATCATTATAAATATGCTCTCCTGAAATGGACCTTTGAAAGGAAACTGCCTCTGAAATTTCTGCACGCTATTGGCAACGAATACTTCATGATCGGCTAATGATAAATGGTCAGAGAGTCTAAAGATGTCCTTTTTTTCTGTGGAATTTATTTCAAGTAGCCGAGCGAAATAGAAACGATCCATGTTGTTTGAGACAAAATGATACTTTGTTTAGATTCCGGCTATCACCTGCATGAAAAGCAACACCAATTCTTGTTACCACCGTGAAAAGGAAATCTCTATTTGGAAGATTTTGTTTCTTCGTTATAACCTAGGAATGTTTGCAGTTCTTTGCACGGACACGTCGACCACCTAGTCTTGTGAAAACAAAGTAGTGGAAACAAAATAGAAGTTTTACTTGAATATGGTCCGGCATGGATTTATAAAAGTAGCTTCAGATACCTCAGAACATACAGCACAAAAAGCTCTGACCATTCAGAGAAATTCAGACGGAGGAAATTGGCATTCTGAAGTATTTTTCATCGTACATGATTTAGCGTGCAGTCCGATTCCTAAAATATCCTATTCCCGGATCCTATTTGCAAGAAAACGAAATGTTTAAATGCAGCAAGCAGGACTGGTGATCATGACACATGATCACGCGGTCTCACTTCAGTGAAAATAATGAGCAAAAGAATGCAACCGTTTTGCATTGCCTAATAGTGTCAGTTGAGAATTTGAAATTTCTGCTCCTAATCAGGATTCTTCTATCCAGAAAAGGAGGTATTAAGTGCAAAAAAGAATTTCATGTACGTTTTTCATTAACGCGGTATATATATATATATATATATATATATATGTAAATATATATAATATATACACATATTGTGTAATAAAAAGCACTTTCTTTTTCTTTTAGACTGAATTAACATTTTATTATTTGGAGATCGTCATTGGTGTATATAAAGTAACATTACTAACAGGACTGCTTTCTTTTTCTTTTAGTCTGCATTGATTGTTTATTGTGGATGAATTTTTGCGGTGCTTTCTCCTGACTATAAAATCAACCTCTGGAGTACGATGCAGACTTCCTGTGGTTTCTCATTGTCCGCTGATACACGTCATGAACTCAGTGAATGGATGCTGTCGTGTACTCCTATTGTAATCCTTACACCCCAGCGATCGATTGATGGGTAGTGCAATACACCGCAGGTTATTATTATCATTATCATCAATATAACCACTGACTCAACGGTTGTCTCATATCAATGCGTCATGAATGTTCCTTAGAACCAGGGGAAGGGCAAAATTTGGGCGAGTCTCATTTTTATGCCAGAAGACATCATCAGAGGAACATGAGCACACCAGTTTGAGCTGTGAAGCTACATGGTTCTGGAGTAAATATCCCGAGAGGCGTTGCTCAAGTCTGTGAAGCCGTACTAACTTACTTTAAATCCGGTCAACCGCCTCATGGGGTTAGGAATTCTGGTATTGATTACTGAAGCCAGAGTAGAGGATTTGTGTATCTCTGTATTTAGTATCAGAGACATGGCTATATAATGTTATCTAACTGAAACACATACCAGACAGGATCTGCTGGATGTAAAAGGAATAGGTGTTTCAACATTACATAGGATTCATCAAGCGAAGTGGACTGATATATCGGTCGATGCGAAACCTCAATATTTTGAACAGTTGAAGAGTTGTGAATATCATTGGATAAGATCCTTCTTTGTCATTCCCACCAAATTTCCCGTGCATTGCACTACATTTTACTTAGGCGTTTTGCCATTTTTGTTTAGGCCGAAACTGTGAGATTCCGTCGGACCCCTCTGTGAGGAATATTTTGCTTTCGAAGAAATCCAAAGCTATCAAGAAGTGCTTAAGGTTTCACATTTCTTACTGTGGTTAACACTACATTGCATTGATCATGCTGTGTTATAGGAAAAGCGAGTTCTCTGCAGGACTTATGGCGATGTATGGGTGTCTTTGAACAGTACACTCTACAATCCTGCATGGACTCCGGACTCCTTCTCTGACAGTGTGAGGAACATTTTACTATCCCAGAAGCCAAGAACGGTCATAGAACTGCTTAGAGTTTTTTCATAGGTGGTTAACTACATTGCATGGAGTATACTGCGTGCCTATGAACATTTAGTTCTCTATCTGCAGGACTGCTAGTGATGTACGGGTGTCTCTGAACAGTACACTCTGCAATCATGTATGGACTCCGGACTCCTTTTCTGACAGTCTGAGGAATATTTTGCTACTGTCCAATTAGAAGCCAAGAACTATCATAGAACTGCTCAGGATTTTAGATTTCATTGTCATTGCAGTGAGCATGCTGTGTGCATAGGAAAGTTGAGTTCTCTACAGGAATCCTTGTGATATAAGGGTGTCTGTACAGTGCATTCTGTAATCCAGCCTTGGACATGTTGGAGTCGAAAACTATCCAACAACCCAAATTGCATGGATTGACTTAAAGACCTGGCAGTTTTCTGGTTGAACGGAGTTAGGATTTTCCGCTCAGAGGAACTAGTGGCAGTTTCCTGGACCGCTGTAACTCGAGATGCCATCCAGGTCGAGAATGCTCGAGGAGGAGAAGAGGAGGCGACTCATCTATGAGTATCTATCTTGCTGTAGGGCTGGAGTATACTCGATGCAACATGCACAACAACTCAATCAGTATGTATTCATATGCATTCATGTAAGCTATGTAATTTGGGTAATTTCCATTTCCAGTTTTCTTATTTAATCACTTTCCCTCTGAATGGCCGCAGATCATTCTCATTCACACTTTTCCTTCTAAAAATTTGTTTTGAATTCGTTTTGCATGTATATGTTTGTTATTTCAGTGTTCGTTCTTTTATGTCTCCCCTCTGGATGCTCATGCCTACTTCATTTTTCGTATTCTCATGGTATAATGATATGATAAATGTCATTCTTCGTTTCAGGCTAGGCACTGTACCTAGGATTATATGCCTGACTTTCTGAAAAGCAGAAACCTGAAATTTACATTATATTAAGGTCGAATATATATATATTTATATATGTATAAACAAAGAGGTAAAATAAAGACACCACGAGACGAAGAAATTAACTGACGTTTCGGTCAAAGAAAAAGAAAATCACAGACTACGTGAATCCTAGGATACCGACAGAAGCAACATTTCTGGTCAACTGATACATACATGATATCATTATTATTTATGAATAAATCTAAGTGATTGGATGATAAGTAGATGCGTCTGTGAAAGTCATGAACTTATTAGTCAGGCCTGCCCTGTAGGTCGGACTCGACTTTTTCCCAGGTGATGGTATGTTTTGTCGGATTTGTTCGGATTGAAAGATCTCGCTATACTTGGACCCTCTCCAGACCAATCAAAAGATTAAAGGGTTAGCTCGAACAATAAAATAAGAAGACCAATTCCCAAGTTTACAAGCTTCATTGTGTCATCATCAGGTCATCTTCGTACTTTTCTGCAAGACCGAACTAGATCAATAGCTTACAGCCATGAAGGATTAACGCAGAAAAGAGAATGTCAGTTTCATCAGTGTTCACCTCTTGGGGCTTTCCATGAAACGTCCTTTGACATGTTTGAGGAGTCGTGATTAAAGGACTGGTCTGTCACGGCGTTGGCTTTGGACGAGTAGGCACCGTTAGCTATGAAGTGGTTTCGGTATGACTGCCAAAGTCAAGAGTAGGCCTATTGTCCTATTGATTCTTTGAGGAGATACGGGACAAAAGAAAGGCCTTTACCAGGAGGAGTTTCCCCAAAATACCTTGCAGAAGTGGCAGAGACGGTGGGGTTCTGCCGCAGCACTGATGTCCTTTGGCAAGACATTCATCTACATTTGCCAAACTCGACCCAGGTGAGGTAAATGGGTACCTAGCAGAAATTTATTCTTTGAAATGCTTGTGCGCTGTAATGGCTAACGGGCTAAAAGCCGGGGTAATAATATCCAAAGTCCTTTGGAAGCGCATAGAGACGTTAGATAATAATGTAATAATGCGTTATACAAGAACGGATTATTATCATTGTCATTATTAGTTAAGATTGTTTTAGAGATTGGGGAATTTCCATTGCTACGCTTCTTGTAAAACAAAGTTTGTGATACCTTTTGTTCATCTAGTTCAACCACGGATAATCCAACTGACACTTCGAGGAGATGAAGAACATAACAGAGGGGATAGAAAATACTGTTTTAGGGCTTTGGGGGATTTTGGTTCTTGGCTAGGATACTATTCTTGTCACTTCAACAAAGACTGTGTTGCCTAACTTTTATTAAGTTCAACAATCCGATTTAGAGGTTGAGGAGATAAAGAACAAAAAGTAATGCCTGGAAGTAATACAAAACATACGGTTTTGAAGCGTTAAGACGATCATGACGATGGGAGCCCAGGTTAGGAAGGTTTTAAGGTTCTATGGAATTCCTTCTTCTTCTTCTTCTTCTTCGCTATAAGTATAGGCCACCGTCTGGTGTATTCTCGTACTGTTGTGTAGTGCAGGTGTATGTACAGTGTCTCAGTTAAAAAGTCTACAAAGAACTATATGCGGCTAAAAAGGCATCCGTATTTTGCCTTCTCTTCAATGAGAACACTCTTTGTATTTAGTCGAAGGCTGTTGGATTCGCATCAGCCATTTCAAACGGAAGTAAATGGAAATTATGCGCATACATGTATAACGTCGAGTTGTGCTGAAATGATAATTGAAGGATATGCTAATTCTTGATGTTTCCATTCGTTACTACTCCTGACTCTTGAGATGCACTCGCAAACTTTGATCAAACATGTCAAACGTTCTGGCCGCCATGAGGATTTATGCTGAAAAATGAGGATTTTGTTGTCCACCGGAACGACTGCTTATGTGTATGCATTCCGTTGAATGATAGAATACGCTTAACATGGAATATGGAAGTGTTTAATATAACACACGTTTCTAGTAATATTTTGATATGATATGGCTGCCAGCTGAAGTGAAAGCCATTATTGCAGCATCTACGTGCCCTGGAATAGAAAACTTATCAAGGTAGAGTAATTTCAAGAAATATCACAACTAAACTTATTTTATCTCCACGTGAATCCACGTGAAGAAAATGTTTATGCTTAATGTTTAATACCTAATATACCCCATTATTATCATTATTGCCTCTGATATAGAGGAAGATAATAACGATATTGTAAGACAAGCTTACACCCACAGTTGTATTCGTTCTTCTGTTGCTGTTCTTTACACATGTACTACTGTATTACATACCGGTGAAAGCAAGTCGGACGTAATAATCGATCGATTTTTAACGTAACAGGGCACCATATGCCAATGGAATGACAGTACATCCTTTTGTTTGTCACTGTTGAGTTGAGTTCAATTTTATTAGAGTTGAGTTCCAGAGTTGGCGTCCTCTACGTTGATTGCAGTGCGAGTAAAAAAAAATATTGTTTCCTGTTTAAAAAAAAAGAAAAAAAGTATTAATTTTTTTGCACTCATTCATCCTCATGGTTCCCTCCTCTATTTCATCGTTGTTCCCTCCTCTCATCCATCCTTGTCGTCGAGGAGGGAAACGACGAGGATGAGAGGAGAGGAGAGGAGCGGAGGGAAGGAGGAGGGGGAGAGGTGAGAACGACGAGAATTATTCCTCAGAGGAGGGAAGGAGGAGAGAGAGGAAGGAATGAGAGGAGTGTGAACGAGCGTTATTCAGATATGTGTGTTTGTTTTTACAGACGTATATTTGGGACAATATACGTCTGGGACCGACCTTTAACGTCACCATCCGAAAGACGTGACTGAGACTGAGACTCGAACCTGCACGGGTCATGATCAGAGTCAGTTTGTAGGAGAAGAGCTGCATACGGACGTTACCGCTAGACCAACTCCTGCTCCCGAAGAAATGCGCGAACGTTTACCCTATTATATGTAAAATCTGGCTCGATCCTGTATATATAACTTTACCGAAAAATACATCTTTAGAAAATTGATATCATGAAATCATTTATTTCCTCAAATACGTATTATGAGAATAAATAAATTTGTGTAAAGAACCAAATAAAATTTACACTATATTAACTAAACTGGCCATTTTAGCTTTTAAGAAATTTGGATCATTATTCATTTTTGTACGTTGCCGATTTGCGTTTCGGGCACTCGACAGCCTCGATCCAGTATATATAACTTTACCGAAAAATATATCTTTAGAAAAATGATATCATGAAATCATTTATTTCCTCAAATACGTATTATGAGAATAAATTAACGTGTGTAAAGAACCAAATAAAATTTACACTATATTAACTAAACTGGCCATTTTAGCTTTTAAGAAATTTGGATCATTATTAATTTTTGTACGTTGCCGATTTGCGTTTTGGGCACAGTTTCGGGCACAAGTCTTCTATTTCTGTGGTTTCGGGCACTCGACAGCCTCGATCCAGTATATGTAACTTTACCGAAAAATATATCTTTAGAAAAATGATATCATGAAATCATTTATTTTCTCAAATACGTATTATGAGAATAAATTAATGTCTGTAAAGAACCAAATAGAATTTACACTATATTAACTAAACTGGCCATTTTAGCTTTTAAGAAATTTGGATCATTATTCATTTTTGTACGTTGCCGATTTGCGCTTTGGGCACTCGACAGCCTCGATCCAATATATATATAACTATACCGAAAAATACATCTTTAGAAAATTGATATCATGTAATCATTTATTTTCTCAAATACGTATTATGAGAATAAATTAATGTGTCTAAAGAACCGAATAGAATTTACACTATATTAACTAAACTGGCCATTTTAGCTTTAAAGAAATTTGGATCATTATCAATTTTTGTACGTTGCCGATTTGCGCTTTGGGCACTCGACAGCCTCGATCCAGTATATGTAACTATATTTAAAGTAGGGCAGTGTTCCCTGGTGATTATAATCAGAAACAAACCAGGACCCCGTTTCATAACACTTGTTATCAATACCAAGTTGCAGTAACTATTACAAGCTACTGAAATCCTGGCAAAATCTGGCGAGAGCAAAATCTGTCATAGAAGTGCGGAGTCAAAGTTTACTCGGAATGGCGTCAGCTGGAAGTCCCTCGACTGCCTGCCGAAATCATTTTTCAATGATAATGACAAAAATGTTGAACCTTACGCGTTGCTTATTTTTATGGGATCTCTTGGCAAATTGACAAGAATTCTGAGAATTCTCGAATCGTATGAATATGGCGATAATTCATATTAATTAAGGTTTTCTTATTGTTATTGTTTTTTTTTAAAATAATGTTTAAATATTTGTTTTTTGCAATTTTTTTTAAATTTCATGCACACATTCATCCTCATCCTAACCCTCCTCTCAGTCCTCTCTCGTCGTTCCATCCTCTCAGCCCTCTCCTCTCTCGTCGGTCCCTCCTCTCAGCCCTCTCCTCTCTCGTCGTCGTTCCCTCCCTCTCCTCTCACGTCGTCGTTCCATCCTCTCAGTCCTCTCCTCTCTCGTTGTTCCCTCCTCTCCTCTCGTCGTCGTTCCCTCCTCTCAGTCTTCTCCTCTCTCGTCGTCGTTCCCTCCTCTCAGCCCGGGGCGGGGGGGGGGGGGGGGCACTCAGTATATAATGCGTGGTGGGTATGTGCCGCGGAGAAGACCCCCATTTTTACACTCAAATTTCCGTTCCAAAGCATAGCATTTTTGTCTTATTGAAAAACAGAACAAAGAAAGCCGTTCCAAAGCATAGCATTTTCTTTTTATCGAGAAAAAAGAAGAAAGAAATCCGTTCCAAAGCTCGCATTTTTTTCGTTACGCCGTTTCGGCCACATTGATCCGCTACAATGAGCTGCATTTTTGGTGAAAAGCGGCCCGCAGAGCGCTGTCCGACCATCGCCTCTGCGCGAGCGCACCCGGCGCCCGTGCCGCCGGGCTAGCTGCTTGCACGTATGCCCGTTCCATAGGGATACATACGCACTCACACACAGGCGAACCGTTCCAAAGACCCCCGTTTTCACAAACATTTGTAGTTCCGAAGCCCGTTCCGAAGACCCTCCTTTTCACAATAAGCCCGTTCCAAAGCCCCCGTTTTTTGTCTCGCCCGCGGCACATACCTACCACTTTTGGGGTCGAGTACCCCCCCCCCCCCCCCGGGCCTCTCAGTCCTCTCTGAAAAATATATCTTTAGAAAATTGATATCGTGAATTGAATTGTTTTTTTTTTAATAACTATAATAAGACTAAATTAATTTAAAAAAGGACTGTATAGAATTTACTCTATATTAACTAAACAAGCCATTTTAGCTTTTTAGAAATTTGGATCATCATCAATTTTTGTACGTTGCCGATTTGCACTGAGGGCATTCGACAACCTCGATCCAGTATACATAACTTTACCGAAAAAAATATATCTTTAGAAAATAGATATCATGAATTCATTTTATTTCAAATAGCTATAATAAGACTAAATCAGTGTATCTAAAGAACACTATATTAAATAAACTGGCCATTTTGGCTTTTAAGAAATCATTGTCAATTTTTTACGTTGCCGATTTGCGCTGAGGGTACTCGACAGCCTGTAAGCTATACTCAGTGCTATTGCCTGTATTTTTTTTTTTTTTTTGGGGGGGGGAACCTTTCATATTTTTTTGCATGACGACGAGCTTATCATTCCACTACCAATATCAATAAGTCGTCTAACAGAAAAATACAAATGAAATGATTATATATTTTTTAACGATCGTGCATTTGACGAAACAATACGACTGGCGAACAGATTAGTCAACTTTGGATTTTTAATTTAAAGGCCAGTAATTATTTCCCCCATAGGGCTATGTCTTAAAACTTAGACCGGAAAAAAAAAAAGAAAAGTCCGTGCTTGGAATGAGACATCGCATGCTTTTGTTAATAGTTGCTGACACGTTTCTCTGTACCACCTGAAAATATGAAGGCACATTTCCCTGCTCGATTTCTTTTAAATGGGTCTGCAATGAGACTATCGTAGAATTTTATAATTCGTCGCCTGCAGTGTTGGATTTTGAGCCAGTAACTAAGGGCCTTATAAAATGATCTGGAACCCACTAGAGTTCTCTCCTAGGACTCATCTGCAGCGCCAAGAAATACTCTTTAAGTACACATCCAAAATGCTATTCTAAAATTGAACATTGATTTTATATGATTCTGTTCTTATGCATAGAGTTGATGGATTCTGCCCTACTTTGGCAAAAGGAAGCAAGTGACAAAAGTGACATTTTCAGTTGAATTCAGCTGACCTTGAAGACATACTCTACCCCCTTACATGCCTTATCTACCTATAAAATTCCGTCCTCTGACCAATCAGATCCTCCGAAATGTTTCACTCTTCATTTCTAAGAAACACTCTCAGGGACAGGTTAAAGGATATAATGGAGACATCAATTTGCGTGGGGGAACATTGATTGGTATTGTTCATTAATCGAAGAAGAAAAGGAATAATGTCAAGTTTCTCTGAAATAGAGCGAACGTAATGTATACAAACTCTCCACTGAAATCAATCAAAATCAAAAGCGTAAGAGGTATAAGAGGTATAAAAGTAAAATCTTCTAATGTTGAATTAGTTTGTTGTTGGTCGTGTTGTCTGGATCAGTTGTTTTGAGCTCTAGTCACCGTTCTACCTCTCCGAACTGTTTCGAATTTTTGGACCAATCAGATCGCTGTCATGTAACTTTACTTTTGATGCCAAGAGTTACTTTGAAAATCGAAGATTTTTCACTTGTCCTAAACCTTGGCAGATTTTGTTGTTTAGCATCACATTTTCGTAATATAAATTCTGTTGGATCTTCTTTTATAGGCAGATGACTTTTGAGCTCGTTCGATCGTTGTTCGACTTCTTTCAGAATTGTGTTCTTTTTAGGTCGCTCAGCTTGCCGAAAAACGTTTCCAGTCATTGAACCTTACGAGTTCCTTATTTTTGTGGGACCTTTTTTGTATCTCTTGACAATTCGACAAGGAATCGGTTTTAATGCATGTGCGAATTGACAATAGTCTGAGGATATGGCTCCGCAGACGACACCCAAATCACCAAGGTATGGAACAATTGATCTTCACTGTTTTATGTTCTTTCTTTGCTCCTACTTATTAAGTCCATCTCTATCCCCTTTCATCCTACTTTATTTGCTCCTGTATCATGTGTATATTTTGCTTACCTCGTCCCTAAGTAGGTTTACAACGTCAATTTGAGTATCTCTGTTTCTTCGTTTATGTCGCAGTCACACCAACGAAACCGACTCCAAACCGACCAATGGTATGTCACTGAAAATAACGTAATGGTTTTGATCGGTCTGGAGTCGGTTTCGTTGGTGTGACTGCGACATTACCTATAACCACGTTAAGCCTATTTCTTAATAACAAATTTTTACCAGCATGGAAGATGCATGATAGTTTAATGATATGCCTAACGCTGCGAAATGGCTCTCTCTTGAAGTAACGTGTTAAGATTATTACTGATACATGTACATTCTGAATTATTTCCAGTTCAGATAATATTTGGTTAATTATGACTTCAATGGATATAATGTTGGATGCACGTACTGTGTCAAATACTGCTTTCACACCTAGGTACGGTCGCTGCGACCGATCGCTGCGAGCGGTCGCTGCGACCGATGAAATCATAGTGTGAAAGCATTTCATCGGTCGCTGCGACCGATCGTTTTGGTCAAAAACGATCGGTCGCTGAGTACGGTCGGTGAGGTACTTCAGCGATCGATCGCGACCGATGCAAGCTAGATGTGAAAGCACATCGTACTCAGCGACCGATCGAAATGCAATGACCCCCCATACATGCCTACGCACTATCTCTACTTCCGCTTACGGCTAGGTCAGCTATACAGCGACCGATCGCTCTGGGCCTGACCAAATTTTGACGGAGGTGTGAAAGCACGTCCGATCGGTCGCTGGGTACGGTCGCAGCGACCGTACCTAGGTGTGAAAGCAGTAAAAATTGAATATATTTTGATATTTTTGAAAAAGGTGATCGTCATATCATTGTTTACATGGTTAGAACATAAAGTTTATCTTTATGTCGGAATGAAAACAAATACTCGACAAATTTGTATAATCAACATTCACGACGGTCATGATGGTGATCTTTCAAAATCTTACCATCTGACATATTGAGGGGAAAAGGAAAACTTTCGCATAATTACGACGGAATTCACGATCCCCCGCCGATCAAGCTTCTAGGACCTCTATCTCCTTTTCTCCCTTGTCATTGCTTATTTGAAACGCCAAGGACCCATCTCTAGCTCTCAGTGTTTTATTTAGTCATTTACGCATCGCTTATTATGATCGACTAAACTGTCAAGGAGATCGATTTTACAGGGGTATCATAGATTGATGTCATTAAAACTGTCTCTCTTGGTACAGTTGACTTCTGGGTATTTTACAACAAAGTGGAACGTAAAGAAAGAAGATGCACTATGGGATCGAAGAACAGAGGTGTTAAGTGGAGCAAAACGCCCTGAGGTGGGGTATGGTTTTAATGGGATTAATGGAAAATGTGAGTCGCACCAAGGACGACAGAGGTTGTTAATTGGTGCTGAATTGATTCGTTAAGAATGTTTGTTGGTTAGGTGTAGACTTGGAATGTTCTCTTGTCACGTCACATAGTAAGGATCAACCCCCGGGTTGGATGAACGCATCTTCACATAACACCTAACATAATGAAACGCAGTTCTCAACAAATTGGCGATTCTTATAGATACCGATCGAAGTCAAGTGGTTAAAACACTTAACTGCTAATGCGAAGTTGGAGGTTCAAGCCGGGCGCGGTGTCCCTTTGAGAAATGTTACTTTATTTTGCCATTCTCAGCCTAATAGTTGGCATATTCGACCTTTATAATGATATTTTCAAACTTCGTAAGCTGTCTGCAAGTCTCACAAATCGAAGTCTGTTTCACGCTTGTTCAATCATGTTTAGCTACTCTTTGGGCCAGTACCCCTCATTCAAAATGGTCAAGGGATGCTCGCGCGTACTTCATTAACAGACCAAGTCATAGTCTCCATTCTTGGTCACACTAAACAGTTACCGTTACCCTTCACTTCTCCTGATCAATCATCAATATTATTTCGATAAAAAAGAAACAAAACAAAACAAAAACAAAACAAACAAACAAAGGATTTTTGCCCCAAATCCTCCTAAACCCCCGGGCCTAAACCCTCCAAAATCCTCCTTTAAACCCCTTGTTTCGATGCAAAACTATGGAGGTTGAATGGGTGAAAGTGAGGAACAATATCTTATCTTACCGTGTTGTTCTATCATGTCTATTCGACATTGTTAACGGTGAACAGAAAGAGCACTATGCTGTGTCAAATTTCTTTTAAGTGAATTATCGATGAGCAGCTTAGGGTATACCGTCTTTTAACTAGATCACAAAACTCGGAAGTTCGAGGGAGGTAATTGAGGGGTATTCCTTTGGGAAATATGAACAAAACAGAGAAAGAAACAAAAAGAAAGCCAGATCACTGCCCGTTTTTGTTGTCCTATATTCATTTGAACTGTTATTTCGATGAGGGACACTATAGTTCTTAGCATTCTCTAGCTATCTGGAATTCATCTAAAAAGTGATACTAGTTTGTCTTGGGAGGTGCTTGAGTCTTTTATACTACGAATGTTGCGATGTCGCTTTTACGATTAGATGTCACGCTCCTGATAATGATCGGGACGTCGACGTATATCTCACAAAACTTTGGACAGCTTCTACAATAGGCCATGGTCCTGTCATGATTTCATGACTTCGACACCGGGATATGATCATAGATAAGGATACTATCTAGCCACTTGAACAGTCAAAATAACATACAGAAGAAGGTCTGCATTCTGTAAAACAAAACGATTTTTGACAATGAAGTTCCTAGCAGTACCTCCAGCCGAAAATAGAGGAAGTATGTTCTCTCGAGAGTCGCTAAGAAGTGAACTGATTCGGTAAGCTGTTATTATCCCTGCACATGGCTGCAGATGGCAGAAACATCCAGAAGTTAATAAACGAACGAATTTTGATATTGCTTTTTGGCACTGTGAACTTCGCTTAGACACCTGGCACCATTCTTTTCTTTTAATGATATTTTTTCTTGTTTTCTCTCAACTCAAATACCTTGTACAAATCATTGATAACAAAATTTTACATATTCTTCATCACAAAACATTGAACTCTGGCATATTCTGGCTTCTGTTGCTGTATGTTTTTCTTTTTAGTCATGCACATGTATTTTATGTTTAGTAATATTATTTGTATTCATGTCGTAGTGTGTGCTATATTAATTCCTGATTTTATATGAATTCATAGTTTGTTTAATTAATGTTTTGAATATTGGAGAAACAGCCGAAAATGATTTTTGTGCCAATGCATATTTTACTTTTGTGCATGATCAATAAATTTGAATTGAATGGAATTGAACTGAAATGATATTGGCTTAAACATAAATTGCACACACCCAAGCAATCACAAACCCACATACAAACACGTACTGAATACTGTGTGCATGCTTTTGGTGTGTCGCAGCCGTTCCAGCGTTGTTGTTGTTGTTTTTTTAATAAACTCAAAATAGCTGTATTTGCCTCGCCGTTCCTAAAAAAAAAGTAAAAACAAAAGAAGAGTGACGGATTCAAAATGAGGACAATTGGGTCCTCTCATTGCCAATCTCCTCTTCGATAGCGGGGTTAAAATAATAATAATAATGGAACCTCGGTGATATAAAAATCTGTTTCTTATCTTTGCAGGATGCCGATAGATCCGGCGTCTCCCCAGTACGGCATGTCTTCTCCGTCAGGATCTAGTGTGTCCAGTAAGTAGCACAAGATTGCAATACTGTCCCCAGGGTCGCTCTAAAAAAAAAAAAGGGGGGGGGGGGGGAGGCAAGTGTGACACCCCTTTACTCTTTAAGTATCCTTATTGCCTAGTCGCACATCGTTGACCGATGAATCATAAATCTGAAACTATTAATTTAATTTTAACATATTCAAGAGCCTTTTTGTCAGCTTAATTAAAAGTGTAAGAGCCTCAATGTTGTTAGAAAGTTGTTGCAAATCTCTTTTCCGATACTGCCCCTTATTGATAATGGTATGTAATGCCATGCTTTTGCTACGCACTATCGAGAAAAAAAAAAAAGAGATTATTATTAGCTTGATGCATATGATGCCTAACATGATAAATACTACTTTCGAAAAGTCAACGTAAGGCAACTTCAGTAGCCCTGTCTATCAGCTTTAGAAATGTGCGGACTTTACAGTGGCTTATTACATAATCCGAACATGATTTGTATGAGCAGTATATACAACAGGCCTTTGAAATTGCACTTCATGAATTGATTTTTCGATAGTACTTTTTCTCGTGTTTGAATTTTTATCCCTATAGTTTGAAGTACTATAGACTGTATGCCTAATTGTTTATGAGATTTTCTCATAACGCAAAACTGCGATGAAGTTTTAAAAAAATAAAACATTGAATTCCTTATAACGCCCAGCGTTTGACGATCAAAATGTAATACTTTCGAAAGCAAACACAGGTAATCTGAAATTGCATCGGAAGTCTCATTTTTTTTTTCTCAACTGCATACGACTTACCATCTGATGGAGCTTTCTTCGTGATAGGACCTTAGGAAAGCGCGTCAACGGATATGAATACAAAAGGAAAATTCATACTAATTCATACATTAGAATACCAAAATTAATGCAACTTTCTCACATAAATTTACACATTAAAAGTGCAGGTATCAAAATAGACAGCAGCATAATGAAGCTATGCATATTTTTTCATCTTTTACTTTTCAGGCGAGGAGTCCAATGACGGAGATCTGACGAAGGACCCCTACGGCATCACGCTTCACTTCGTCACCGATCCGGGAGAGAGCATCAAGCTCCGGAAACTAATCCATCCTCTCGTAAAACACTTCGACCATTCCTTCAAGATGTTTAACATCGCTGAACGCAGTCGACCCAACGGACAGTTCAGCAAAGCCAATGGTGGCGCAAGAGACGTTTTCCCAGCATTGTCGGTGATGCTTTTCCTCCATATCGATGAGGATGTTGATGACAGGAGGATATCCTCAGCGCAGGAATATCTTGCGAGGAAACCTTGGAAGTACCACCACAACTCACGGGTTCCGGGAAAGTACTACCTCTGTGAGCCCAACTTTCAGAACTTCTACACCACCGAGCAAGACATGCCACTGTGGGCAGTCCGTCAAGTTCACTATGGTAAAGAACATCTCAGGTTTATGCTCTACTCGAGTCGAGAAAACTGGGAGGACATGATCAGGTTTTATACCTTAGTGCTCAACCGCAAAGTGGAATATCAAAGAGAGGATTTCTGTTATTTTGTAACGCATTCTAGAGACTCGTCAGACATCCAGTTCGCGCTGAAGAGGATACCTGAGGACTATTCGGTAAGACCGCTTTACACGTCGTTCCTGCAGTTTAAGGTACGAGAGATTGGTGAGCTTGTGCCGTTGCTTCCGAATTCTTGCTCGCCAATCAGTCCACAGAGATGGCAGACCACAGACCCTGACGGCAATGTGACGCTTATCCTAGTGACCAAGAAAGTAGGGACAAATAACAACAGCGCCCTCACCCCCAGGAGACAGTCCGTGGACGTCTTGCAGCAATTGATTGCTCCGAAGCCTATGAAACCTAAGGTCAAGCCCACCTTGCAAACTGTCCAAGATATACAGGAAGAGGATGAAGATTCACAGTAGCCTCTGATAAAGACAGAATTAGAATTTTATGAACATTGGGTGAGAACAGATATGAATATGATTTTACGATACTCACAACAATAGTTCACTCATGTAGCCTCGGTGCTTACTTGACGAAAACCTACCGGTAATCTGCCATGAAGCCATTTCTGTTACTTCGGAAATAATGTCGTTCATAATCTTCCGTTCATGTGGCACGTAAAGAAATCGTTTGTGTGATGTAATATTTTCTCACAATTTTTATATTCTTTTCTAACTTATTTGGAATAAGAAAATGAGGATTTTGACATTGCATAATTGGAACCATTAGCCTAATGCCGGTGTAGTGCAAAAAGCATGAAGAAAATTGAATTTTTTCATCAACAACATTTTTCTTCGGCAATAAGGCTTTACATAATGTCAGAGAGCATCAGACAGATTCTCTTACAAATTCCTTGATTGTTCTGACAAAATTATTGTAAGTCATTGGGAAAGAGTTTTTAAATAATTACTTCAAAAATGTGATGTTCTTTTAGAAAACAATTTTGTTATGACAAAAATGAGATACAGTATTCATTGTGCACGTGTGCATAAGTATTTGCATGTTTAAATATCTAACGTTTGATATTGTAATATCCTGCCTATCATCATCGTCGTGCATGAGGCTTAGATGTTGTCTTACAATTAGAAATTTATGTCTCAATTCAATAGCTTTGTGTATTTGATATGAATACGTATGTTTATCAGCTACGTATGTATTAAGTTTGATAGTTCATGATTTTCCATCGCTCTATTGCATGTCACTTGCCACGTTCTTAACACTTTTTTCGTTTTCTTTATTTATTGTTTGTTGGTAAAAAAGAAAGACCGAAAATTCTAGTCACCAATTCTACCGTCATCTCTATTTACCAGGGCATTTAATTTTTTGTTGAAATTCGAAGAGAAAGAACATAGTATATTCATTTTATTGGAATAGATGTATGAATGCACTTTATATTATGTAAACATGTCAATAATTTGTCATTTTACACTGTTTTCCCCCTTGATTCCTAAAAGAAGAATACAATACAATCTCATGACTTGCATTAACATACACCTAAAACAGAGCGATAAAATTGATTTGCAAGGATACATCACTGATTCAAAGTGAAAATTCATGTGAAATTATTCACATGAATTACATAATACCAATGGCCTTCATGTTTTTTTTTAAATTTAAAACTAAGGAATGAATAAAATTTTATGGGCCCAATCTTTTAAATGCAGGAGTATCATATTCTTGAAAAGCATGCACAGAACCTGAAAAAAGAGAGAATATCCTAAACTCCTAATAATGGCATTAGTTAATTTCATTTAATTTGTGGGGAGGGAACATATAAAATATGTTATAATGTTAAGTGTGAGATCCGGAGGACTTTGTGATGTCATTTAGTGACATGGGGCTTCATTATGTAAAAATGACTAAATCAGAAGAATCGCTGATGCAATTGACGATAATTATTAAGAATTTTGGAATTTTATTGAAATCGCTCCTTAAATTATCTCGTAATGTAGCACAGTAAAGCTATATATCCGAATCCATTAAGCAAGTTTATGTACCAATATAAGCGTGTGCTAATATTCGTTATAGTTACAATGGTTGCCATGTTTTATACATAATTTTGTTTTCTTTGTTTCGAAACAAAAAAGTATGAGCAGCTAGATTAACCATGTAAACACTGAATGTTGACTGAAAGAAAATTGAGATTGCTTACGGCATTTTTCCTTTATATACCTTTATAAAACAAACATATATACTCTAAAAACGATTTAGTCGAAATGACTAGATGAAGGGGTGCAGCTAATAATGTCTAGTCAAATATCTTACTATATTCTAGTCAAAACCGACTGTCTAGTCAAAATACGACTAGAAAATAGTAAAAAAAAAATGACTAAGAAATAGTCAGAAATGACTAAAATAATAATTGCACCCTTTCGTTCGGTCAGTTTTAACTGAATCGTTTAAAGAGTGTAGACAATTGGAGATTGAGATGGCGAGAAATTAGGTCATGTTTCTTTGAATAAACCAAACAATGACCATTCTGCTTCAGAATGTTCCAATGTTCCATGTTTTCGTAGGTATTTAAAAATAAATATCGAATATGATTTATTACTATTTATATGTTCACTTTTCATGTTTGTATTGTGGTTACTTATCGTGTGGGCATGAGCGTAGATCGCGGGGGTGGGGGGGGGGGGGAGTGTGGGAAGCACCCCCACATTGTGAGATGGACTCGTATATGTGTGTACAAAAATTTGTACAAATTATGGGTTAATCACCCCACCCCCAGGTATGAGGACCTGTCGGTAAAGTATAACTTGATATTTACATTACTTTTATTGCAGTAAGGTAATATTTTGTCAGGTATACATTCATATTCCTATTTTCATAAAATCAACCAAACAGAATTGATGAAACCCATCAGTTTATAATAAACGCATTTTAATGAGTCCATTAAGTAAAACTGACCAGTTAGTAACCATTACAAATACCACAAAATTCACCACAAACTTTTACCGGTGTAGTTTATGAATTAGAGAAGGGGCGAGTAGCAAAAGGGGGAAAGAAGGAGAAGAAGGAGGAGGAGAAGAAGAAGAAGAGGAAGAAGAAGAAGAAGAAGAAGAAGACGAAGAAGAAAAAGAAGAAGAAGAAGGAGAAGAAGTGCATGCCCAGAAGTGCATGCCCAGGAATAGAAAATTTATTTCAAGGAATTATTCTCTCCACATAAATCTCGACATAAATCCTCGTTTTCCTCAAAATGTTTATACCCCATCATATTATACGTGACCTGGTAGGAGAAGAGCTGCAAACTGCTGTTTTTTTAATAATATTTTTTTTTTTGCAAAAATGTATTAATTTTCATGCACACATTCCTCATCCGAACCCTCCTCTCATCTCATCCTCGTCGTTCCCCCTCTCGTTCTCCACTCCTCTCCTCGTCGTTCCTCCTCTCCCCCCCCCGAAAAATTATGAAAAATCAATACTTGGAATGGGACATCACATGCTTTTGTTAATAGTTGCTGACACGTTTCTCTATACCACCTGCAAATATGAAGGTACAATTTCCTGCTCGATTTCTTTTAACCCATTCGTGACAGGAATTATTTAAAGCCTAATTTGATCAGCTTTTAGTCTTCAAATTGGCAACATCAACATTTTTATTTTATTGTTACATTTTTCTTATAAAACGTCATGTATCTGAAATGAATATAAATTGACAGAAATTATGATGAGAAGTCAAAAAGTTGCCAATTTGCAGGGGAAAACAGTGATTTTAAACTTTTTATCACATTGCCAATTTAAGGATTTTAATGCTTATTTTCCTTAAAAAAAATTTCAGCATCAAACAAATATTGACGCAACCAAAATTGGCACAGTTTGTGTAGAATATTTTGCTCTTTCTGCTCATGTATTTGGTATGATTTTTAGGGCTTTGCATCAAAAGATATTAGGACAAACCACAAAATGTGGACCTCTGTCACGAATGGGTTAAATGGGTCTGCAATGAGACTATCGTGGAATTTTATAATTTGTCGCCTGCAGTGTTGGATTTTGAGCCAGTAACTAAAGGCCTTATAAAATGATCTGGAACCCACTAGAGTTCTCTCCTAGGACTCATCTGCAGCGCCAATAAATACTCTTTAATTACATATCCAAAATGCTATTCTAACATTGATTTTATATGATTCTGTTCTCATGCATAGCGTTGATGGGTTCTGCCCTACTTTGGCAAAAGGAAGCAAGTGACAAAAGTGACATTTTCAGTTAAAGTTCTTAAATTGAATTCAACTGACCTAATTGAAGACATACTCTACCCCCTTACATGCCTTATCAACCTATAAAATTCCATCCTCTGACCAATCAGGTCCTCCGAAATGTTTCACTCTTCCTTTCTACGAAACACCCTAAGGGACAGATTAAAGGAGAAGTCTAGGCGATTTCTGTGAGCATGGATCATAGTTGAGAAAAAAATCAGCAGCTAGAAAATGTCTTACTTTACCCGACATACCCTAGGATTACCGAGTAATCAACAATTAACTTTTATAAACAGTAGTTCCAGTACGAGCCCATTTTCATCGCACCCGGGCAGTGACGTAGCTAATGCACTGCAGGCAGGCTAGGCGATGACATTCCGGCTCGAAGTGGTCTTCGCACACTTTCTTTAACTTCGAAAACTTCGAAAAGTTATGAAGTCGAATTTGTCCGTTCTGATATCATTAATCCATCAGGCACATCTCTCCCTGTCCATCAGGGGGTTTGGAATTGCAAAAAAAACTTCTCTTTGGAACAGAACTGGTGTGATTTCTACACCCAAAAGCTAGACATACTGGCATTTAGCATAGAGAATATGCAGAGAATAAGTGCGCATGCGCAGTGCAACTGTATCGCCAACGTCAAACGCCCAAAGACCATATTTGGGTCTCGGTGGGAAATTCAATTATTCGGAGTAAAAAAAGCCAACACTTAATCGGTATTTAAAAATCACAGAAATCACTTTGATAAATGAAAGTAGCATTGTCTGTTAGCGTGAATTTGAAGCTTTATAGTGTAATTTTAATGAAATCGTCTGGACTTCTCCTTTAAAGGTAATAATGGAGACATCAATTTGCGTGGGGGGAATATTGAATGGTCTTGTTCATTAATCGAAGAAGAAAAGGAATAATGTCAAGTTTCTCTGAAATAGAGCTAACGTTATGTATACAAACTCTCCACTGAAATCAATCAAAATCAAAAGCGTAAGAGGTATAAGAGGTATAAAAGTAAGATCTTCTAATGTTTGATTAGTTTGGTGTTGGTCGTGTTGTGAGGTAAATTGGGTACCTAGCAGAAATTTATTTTTTGAAATGCTTGTGCGCTGTAATGGCTAACGGGCTAAAGCCGGGGTAATGATATCAAAAGTCCTTTGGAAGCACATAGAGACGTTAGATAATAATGTGATAATGCGCTATACAAGAAAGGATTATTATTATTATCATTATTAGTTAAGCTTGTCTTAGAGTTTGGGGAATTTTCATTGTTACGCTTCTTGTAAAGCAAAGTTTGTGATACCTTTTGTTCATCTAGTTCAAGCACGGATAATCCAATTGACAATCCGAGGAGATGGAGAACATAACAGAGGGGATAGAAAATACTGTTTTAGAGCTTTGGGGGATTTTGGTTCTTGGCTAAGATACTATTCTTTTCACTTCAACAAAGACTGTGTTGCCTAACTTTTATTGACTTCAACAAACCGATTTAGAGGTTGGGGAGATAAAGAACAAGTGATGCCTGGAATAATCAGAAGTAATACAAAACATACGGTTTTGAAACGTTAAGACGATGGGAGCCCATGTTAGGAAGGTTTTTAGGTTCTATGGGATTTCTTCTTCATCTTCTTCGCTATAAGCACAGGCCACCGTCTGGTGTATTCTCGTACTGTTGTGTAGTACAGGTGTATGTACAGTGTCTCAGTTAAAAAGGTCTTCAAAGATCTATATGCGGCTAAAAAGGCATCCGTATTTTGCCTTCTCTTCCATGAGAACACTCTTCGTATTTAGTCGAAGGCTGTTGGATTCGTATCAGCCAGTTCAAGCAGAAGTAAATGGAAATTATGCGCATACATGTGTTACGTCGAGCAATTTGGAGTTGTACTGAACACTGCTGAAATGATAAATGAAGGATATGCTAATTCTTGATGTTTCCATTCGTTACTACTCCTGAATCTTGAGATGCACTCGCAAACTTTGATCAAACATGTCAAACGTTCTGGCCGCCATGAAAAATGAGGAATTTGTTGTCCACCGGAATGACTGCTTATGTGTATGCATTCCGTTGAATGATGGAATACGTTTAACATGGAATATGGAAGTGTTTAATATTACACACGTTTCTAGTAATATTTTGATATGATATGGCTGCCAGCTGAAGTGAAAACCATTATTGAAGCATCTGCGTGCCCTGGAATAGAAAACTTATCAAGGTAGAGTAATTTCAAAAAATATCACAACTAAACTTATTTTATCTCCACGTGAATCCACGTGGAGAAAATGTTTATGTTTGTAAATATCTAATATACCCCATTATTATTATTCTATATGCCTGTGATATGGAGGAAGATAATAACTATATTATAAGACCCACAGTTGTATTCGTTCTTCTGTTGCTGTTCTTTACACAATCATGTCCGGTTACCTACTGTACTTACGTAATACAACCGGTGAAAGCAAGTCCGACGTAATAATTGATCGATTTTTAACGTAACAGGGCACCATATTCCAATGGAATGACAGTACATCCTTTTGTTTGTCACTGTTGAAATACTTTTTAAAGTTGAGTTCAATATGGCGTCCTCTACGTTGATTGCAGTGCGAGAAAAAATATTGTGTCCTGTCTAAAAAAAAAATATGCCATTGGAATGACAGTACATCCTTTTGTTTGTCACTGTTGAAATAATTTTTATTAGAGTTGAGTTCAATATGGCGTCCTCTACGTTGATTGCAGTGCTGTCCTGTTTAAAAATTAAAAAAAACATGTAATAATTTTTTTACACTAATTCAACCTCATTGTTCCCTCCTCTATTTCATCGTCGTTCCCTCCTCTCATCCATCCTTGTCGTCGAGGAGGGGAACGACGAGGATGAGAGGAGAGGAGAGGAGCGGAGGGAAGGAGGGGGGGGGGGGGAGAGGGAGAGGAGAGGGGGGAACGACGAGAATTATTCCTCAGAGGAGGGAAGGAGGAGAGAGAGAGAGGAGGGAACGAGAGGAGTGGGAACGAGCGTTATTGACGTAATGTGTGTGTTTGTTTTTACAAACTGATACAATATACGTCCGGGACCGACATTTAACGTCACCATCCGAAAGACGTGACTGAGACTGAGACTCGAACCTGCACGGGTCATGATCAGAGTCAGTTTGTAGGAGAAGAGCTGCACGCGGACGTTACCGCTAGACCAACTCCTGCTCCCGAAGAAATGTGCGAACGTTTACCCTATTATACGTAAAATCTGGCTCGATCCAGTATATATGATTTTACCGAAAAATATATCTTTAGAAAATTGATATCATGAATTTATTATTTTTTTTTAAATAGCTATAATAAGACTAAATTCATTTTTAAAAAAAATGGATGGAATTGACACTATATTAACTAAACTGGCCATTCTTGCTTTTTAGAAATTTGGATCATCATCAGTTTTTGTACGTTGCCGATTTGCGCTGAAGGCGTTCGACAGCCTCGATCCAGTATATATAACTTTACCGAAAAATATATCTTTAGAAAATTGATATAATGTATTCATTATTTTTTTCAAATAGCTATAATAAGACTAAATCAATGTGTCTAAAGAACTGTACAGAATTTACACTATATTAACTAAACTGGCCATTTTGGCTTTTAAGATTTCATAATCAATTTTTTTACGTTGCCGATTTGCGCTGAGGGTACTCGATAGCCTGTAAGCTATACTCAGTGCTATTGCCTGTATTTTTTTTTTTGGGGGGGGGGGGGGAGGGGGAGGGGAACCTTTCATTCTTTTTTTTTTTTTGCATGGCGACGAGCTTATAATTCCACTACCAATATCGATAAGTCGTCTAACAGAAAAATACAAGTGAAATGATTATATTTTATAACGATCGTGCATTTGACAAAACAATGCGACTGGCGAATAGACTAGTCAACTTTGGCTTTGAGGTTACAGACCAGTAATTATTTCCCCCAAAGGGCTATGTGTTAAAACTTAGAGCGGAAAAACAAAAACAATAAAATTATGAAAAATCAATGTTTGGAATGGGACATCGCATGCTTTTGTTAATAGTTGCTGACACGTTTCTCTAGACCACCTGAAAATATGAAGCCACATTTTCCTGCTCGATTTCTTTTAAATGGGTCTGCAATGAGACTATCGTGGAATTTTATAATTTGTCGCCTGCAGTGTTGGATTTTGAGCCAGTAACTAAAGGCCTTATAAAATGATCTGGAACCCACTAGAGTTCTCTCCTAGGACTCATCTGCAGCGCCAATAAATACTCTTTAAGTACATATCCAAAATGCTATTCTAACATTGATTTTATATGATTCTGTTCTCATGCATAGGTTCTGCCCTACTTTGGCAAAAGGAAGCAAGTGACAAAAGTGACATTTTCAGTTAAAGTTCTTAAATTGAATTCAACTGACCTAATTGAAGACATAATCTACCCCCTTACATGCCTTATCAACCTATAAAATTCCATCCTCTGACCAATCAGGTCCTCCGAAATGTTTCACTCTTCCCTTTATACGAAACACTCTCAGTGACAGGTTAAAGAATATAATGGAGACATCAATTAGCGTGAGGGAATATTGAATGGTCTTGTTCATTAATCGGAGAAGAAAAGGAATAATGTCAAGTTTCTCTGAAATAGAGCTAACGTAATGTATACAAACTCTTCACTGAAATCAATCAAAATCAAAAGCGTAAGAGGTATAAGAGGTATAAAAGTAAGATCTTCTAATGTTTGATTAGTTTGGTGTTGGTCGTGTTGTGAGGTAAATTGGGTACCTAGCAGAAATTTATTCCTTGAAATGCTAGTGCGCTGTAATGGCTACCGGGCTAAAGCCGGGGTAATAATATCCAAAATCCTTTGGAAGCGCATAGAGACGTTAGATAATAATGTGATAATGCGCTATACAAGAAAGGATTATTATTATTATCATTATTAGTTAAGATTGTCTTAGAGTTTGGGGAATTTTCATTGTTACGCTTCTTGTAAAGCAAAGTTTGTGATACCTTTTGTTCATCTAGTTCAACCACGGATAATCCAACTGACACTCCGAGGAGATGACGAACATAACAGAGGGTATAGAAAATACTGTTTTAGAGCTTTGGGGGATTTTGGTTCTTGGCTAGGATACTATTCTTGTCACTTCAACAAAGACTGTGTTGCATAACTTTTATTAAGTTCAACATACCGATTTAGAGGTTGAGGAGATAAAGAACAACAAGCGATGTCCGGAATAATCAGAAGTAATACAAAACATACGGTTTTGAAGCGTTAAGACGATGGGAGCCCATGCAGGTTAGGAAGGTTTTAAGGTTCTATGGGCATGATGGGATTTCTTCTTCCTCTTCGCTATAAGCACAGGCCACCGTCTGGTGTATTCTCGTACTGTTGTGTAGTTCAGGTGTATGTACAGTGTCTCAGTTATAAAAAGGTCTACAAAGAACTATATGCGGCTAAAAAGGCATCAGTATTTTGCCTTCTCTGCAATGAGAACACTCTTCGTATTTAGTCGAAGGCTGTTGGATTCGTGTCAGCCATTTCAAACAGAAATAAATGGAAATTATGCGCATACATGAAATTATAATTGAAGGATATGCTAATTCTTGATGTTTCCATTCGTTACTACTCCTGACTCTTGAGATGCACTCGCAAACTTTGATCAAACATGTCAAACGTTCTGGCCGCCATGAAAAATGAGGAATTTGTTGTCCACCGAAACGACTGCTTATGTGTATGCATTCACGTTAATGATGGAACACGTTTCGAGTAATATTTTGATATGATATGGCTGCCAGCTGAAGTGAAAACCATTATTGAAGCATCTGCGTGCCCTGGAATAGAAAACTTATCAAGGTAGAGTAATTTCAAGAAATATCACAACTAAACTTATTTTATCTCCACGTGAATCCACGTGGAGAAAATGTTTATGTTTGTAAATATCTAATATACTCCATTATTATTATTCTATATGCCTCTGATATCGAGGAAGATAATAACTATATTATAAGACCCACAGTTGTATTCGTTCTTCTGTTGCTGTTCTTTACACAATCATGTCCGGTTACCTACTGTACTTACGTAATACAACCGGTGAAAGCAAGTCCGACGTAATAATAATATTGATCGATTTTTAACGTAACAGGGCACCATATGCCAATGGCATGACAGTACATCCTTTGGTTTGTCACTGTTGAAATAATTCTTATTAGAGTTGAGTAGAGTACCTACATAAAGAGAGTAGCGACATAGACGTCCTATTTCTTGGGAAACAAAATGGCGTTCAAATTCTTTCTATTTCGAACACCCGTTTGCTTATCGGAATTGAATAGAAATGTTGCGTAACAGGGAAACAAAATGGCGTTCAAATCTTGGGTTGTCGCTACTCTCTTTATGTAGGTACTCTAGAGTTGAGTTCAATATGGCGTCCTCTACGTTGATTGCAGTGCGAGAAAAAGTATTGTTTCCTGTTTAAAAATTAAAAAAAAAAAATGCCAAAGGAATGACAGTACATCCTTTTGTTTGTCACTGTTGAAATAATTTTTATTAGAGTTGAGTTCAATATGGCGTCCTCTACGAGAAAAAATATTGTTTCCTGTTCATAAAAAAAAAAAAAAAAATGTAATAATTTTTTTCACTCATTCAACCTCATTGTTCCCTCCTCTATTTCATCGTCGTTCCCTCCTCTCATCCATCCTTGTCGTCGAGGAGGGGGACGACGAGGATGAGAGGAGAGGAGAGGAGCGGAGGGAAGGAGGAGGGGGTGAGGGGGGGGGGAGGGAGAGGAGAGGGGGGAACGACGAGAATTATTCCTCAGAGGAGGGAAGGAGGAGAGAGAGAGAGAGGAGGGAACGAGAGGAGTGGGAACGAGCGTTATTGACGTAATGTGTGTGTTTGTTTTTACAAACTGGTACAATATACGTCCGGGACCGACCTTTAACGTCACCATCCGAAAGACGTGACTGAGACTGAGACTCGAACCTGCACGGGTCATGATCAGAGTCAGTTTGTAGGAGAAGAGCTGCACGCGGACGTTACCGCTAGACCAACTCCTGCTCCCGAAGAAATGCGCGAACGTTTACCCTATTATACGTAAAATCTGGCTCGATCCAGTATATATGATTTTACCGAAAAATATATCTTTAGAAAATTGATATCATGAATTTATTTATTTTTTTTAAAAATAGCTATAATAAGACTAAATTCATTTTTAAAAAATGGATAGAATTGACACTATATTAACTAAACTGGCCATTTTTGCTTTTTAGAAATTTGGATCATCATCAGTTTTTGTACGTTGCCGATTTGCGCTGAAGGCGTTCGACAGCCTCGATCCAGTATATATAACTTTACGGAAAAATATATCTTTAGAAAATTGATATACTGTACTCATTATTTTTTTCAAATAGCTATAATAAGACTAAATCAATGTGTCTAAAAACTGTACAGAATTTACACTATATTAACTAAACTGGCCATTTTGGCTTTTAAGATTTCATAATCAATTTTTTACGTTGCCGATTTGCGCTGAGGGTACTCGATAGCCTGTAAGCTATACTCAGTGCTATTGCCTGTATTTTTTTTTTTTTTTTTTTTGGGGGGGGGGGGAACCTTTCATATTTTTTTGCATGGCGACGAGCTTATAATTCCACTACCAATATCGATAAGTCGTCTAACAGAAAAATACAAGTGAAATGATTATGTTTGAATAACGATCGTGCATTTGACGAAACAATACGACTGGCGAATAGACTAGTCATCTTTGGCTTTGAGGTTACAGACCAGTAATTATTTCCCCCAAAGGGCTATGTGTTAAAACTTAGATCGGAAAAACAAAAACAATAAAATAATGAAAAATCAATGTTTGGAATCGGACATCGCATGCTTTTGTTAATAGTTGCTGACACGTTTCTCTAGACCACCTGAAAATATGAAGCCACATTTTCCTGCTCGATTTCTTTTAAATGGGTCTGCAATGAGACTATCGTAGAATTTTATAATTTGTCGCCTGCAGTGTTGGATTTTGAGCCAGTAACTAAGGGCCTTATAAAATGATCTGGAACCCACTAGAGTTCTCTCCTAGGACTCATCTGCAACGCCAATAAATACTCTTATTATCCAAAATGCTATTCTAACATTGATTTTATATGATTCTGTCCTCATGCATAGTACAATATACGTCTGGGACCGACCTTTAACGTCACCATCCGAAAGACGTGACTGAGACTCGAACCGGATCAGAGTGTCAGTTTGTAGGAGAAGAGAAGATCGTCGATTTGTGTTACTCAAAATTGAATATGGCGATAATTCAGATTCAATAAATTAATTAGTCATACTGTCAATTGATTAATTTAGTCCATAAATTTGGACATTAAGGTTTTTCACGCTAATCGTAACTTTGATAATCAGTCATTAAAAGCAGACTTTGATGTCACTAAAACCGCTTCACCTCACCTATCTATCTATCATCATCTGTGTGTTTATTTGTGATATTTTTAATATCAATTTTAAAAATAAAAATGTATTAATTTTCATGCACACATTCATCCTCATCTCATCATATCGTTCTCATTCATCCTCGTCCTCCCCCCTCCTCTCTGGTGATCGTCGTCGTTGTCCCCTCCTCTCTGGTCGTCGACGTCCCCTCCTCTCTGGTCATCGTCGATGTCCCCTCTCTGGTCGTCGTCACCTCCTCAGGTCGACGTCCCCTCCTCTCTGGTCGTCGACGTCCCCTCCTCTCTGGTCGTCGACGTCCCCTCCTCTCTGGTCGTCGACGTCCCCTCCTCTCAGTCCCTCCTTGTTGTCGTCCCCTCCTCTCTGGTCGTCGACGTCCCCTCCTCTCTGGTCGTCGACGTCCCCTCCTCTCTGGTCGTCGACGTCCCCTCCTCTCTGGTCGTCGACGTCCCCTCCTCTCAGTCCCTCCTTGTTGTCGTCCCCTCCTCTCTGGTCGTCGACGTCCCCTCCTCTCTGGTCGTCGACGTCCCCTCCTCTCTGGTCGTCGACGTCCCCTCCTCTCTGGTCGTCGACGTCCCCTCCTCTCTGGTCGTCGACGTCCCCTCCTCAGGTCGTCCTCCCCTCCTCTCAGTCCCTCCTTGTTGTCGTCCCCTCCACTCTGGTCGTCGTCGACGTCCCCTCCTCTCTGGTCGTCGACGTCCCCTCCTCAGGTCGTCCTCCCCTCCTCTCAGTCCCTCCTTGTTGTCGTCCCCTCCTCTCTGGTCGTCGACGTCCCCTCCTCTCTGGTCGTCGACGTCCCCTCCTCAGGTCGTCCTCCCCTCCTCTCAGTCCCTCCCCTTGTTGTCGTCCCCTCCTCTCTGGTCGTCGTCGACGTCCCCTCCTCTCTGGTCGTCGTCGTCCCTCCTCTCTGGTTATTGTCGTCGTCCCCTCCTCAGGTCGTCATCCCCTCCTCTCAGTCCCTCCTCGTCGTTGTCACCTCCTCTCAGTCCCTCGTCGTCGTCGTCGTCTCCTCCTCTCAGTCCTTCGTCGTCGTCTCTGGTCCCCTTCTCTCTCATTCACTCCTGTTGTCTGTCATTATTATTCAGTTCCTTTCCATTATTTCATTATTTCAATTACACTTATTATTATTAACTTATTTTTTCATTCACTCAATATTATTATTTTTTATATATATATTTTTTACATATATATTATATAGATATTTTTTTTATCATTAATTAATATTATTCTCATTATTTATTATTATTATTAATAATATTATTCAATTCGCACATTATTAGTATTATTCACTCTTTACTTGATTATTCACTATGAATTCATTGTATCAATTAACCCGTTTATCATTAACCCATTATGAACCCATTTATGAATGAACTCATTTATCATCATTAATTATTGATTAATTAACCCATTAATCAATCAATCCATCTATCATTTCTCACTAATTAATTCGATGTCAATATCACTCTTCCTTTCATTCATCATCATTCACATATGGTTGTGTGTGTATGTGCAGACGTATATCTGGTACAATATATGTCTGGGACCGACCTTTAACGTCACCATCCGAAAGACGTGACTGAGACTCGAACCTGCACGGGTCCGGATCAGAGTCAGTTTGTGGGAGAAGAGCTGCACACGGACGTTACCGCTAGACCAACTCCTGCTCCCGAGTAAATGCGCGAACGTTTACCCTATTATACGTACAATCTGGCTCGATCCAGTATATATGATTTTACCGAAAAATATATTTTTAGAAAATTGATATCATGAATTTATTTATTTTTAAAAAATAGCTCTAATAAGATTAAATTAATTAAAAAAAAACTGTATAGAATTTACACTATATTAACTAAACAAGCCATTTTAGCTTTTTAAAAATTCGGATCATTATCATTTTTTGTACGTTGCCGATTTGCGCTGAGGACATTCGACAGCCTCGATCCAGTATATATAACTTTACCGAAAAAAATATCTTGAGAAAACTGAGATTATGAATTCAGTTTTTTTTCAAATAGCTATAATAAGACTAACTAAATATTTTCAAGGAGCTGTATAGAATTTACACTATATTAACTTAATTGGCCATTTTAGCTTTTAAGAAATTCGGATCATTATCAATTTTTGTATTCGTTGCCGATTTGCCTTGAGGGTACTCGACAGCCCGAAAGCTATACTCATTGCTATTGCCTGTAATTTTCTTTGGGGGGGGGGGAATTTTCCTCTTTTTTTTTTTTTTTGCATTGCGACGAGCTTTTAATTCCACTACCAATAGAGAAAAGTCGTCTAACAGAAAAATACAAGTGAAATGATTATATTTTTAACGATCGTGCATTTGACGAAACATTACGACCTGCGAACAGACTAGTCAACTTCGGCTTTCAGGTCACAGACCAGTAAGTATTTCCCCCATCGTGGAATCGTGGTCCCAGACGTAAATAATCATATCTGATTGATACTCAACAACAATAGAGTTCTCTCCTAGGACTCACCTGAAGCGCCATTGAATATTAAAATGCTATTTTCTAACATGTAACATTGACTTTACATGATTCTTTTCTTAAGCATAGCGTTGATGGGTTCTGCCCTAATTTGGCAAAAGGAAGCAAGTGACAAAAGTGACATTTCCTGTAGACATGGTAAAAGAGCAAAATGTATCTGTCATTTACACTGACGTCAGTGCAGTACCATGATGTCTTGCCTAACATATCTCTTAGCAGGATGAATGTTCATGCAAATTTGTACCGGAAGAAGAGTACAGTAGGTAAAATATGTAGGCCTAAATATCAATAACCCCACTTTGGTTGATATGTCACTTGGCAGTGCCTCTTTTTTTGTCAAAGTAGGGCAGTGTTCCCTCGTGATTCAGAAACCGACCAGGGCCCCATAAACCTTTTTATCAATAACAAGTTGCGGTAACTGTTATAAGCTATTGAAATCCTTGCATCCGACTGGCTGAGAGCAAAACTGTCACGGACATGTGTCAGTTGTTACAGATAACAAGTTTTATGAAACGGGGCCCAGGTGTGCAGGGTATTTAGCTGATCAGTTGGTGTAACTAGTTTGTCCATGTCCATAGGCGACTGGCTCTGGGTTTCAAATATTTGTGTAATATTCAGGTTTTCCCATTTAGAAAACCTCGCTGCTGCCAATTTCCTTTCTTCTACTTTATCCCCTATAATACTATTCTTTATTTCATTAAAAAAAGTTTTTTTTTAAGTTCTCTATTTTTATAAATCAAATATTTAACAAGAATTATAACGTGATTCATCAATCAATGTTTTCCTTTATTTCTCTCCTCCTTCCCATACAGAATATCCTCCCAACTACAATTATGTATTTCAAAATCTAAAAATCTCGTGCCCATTTCCCACACTGATCGTGCAAATTCACAAGTATAGAATAAATGTTTATATGTTTCTTCTTCTTTTTCGCTTATTATGATCTATTAAACTGTCAAAGAGCTCGATTTTACAGGGGTATCATAGATTGGTGTCATTGAACTTTCTTGGTACAGTTGACTTCTGGGTATTTTACAACAAAGTGGAACGTAAAGAAAGAAGATGCACTGACTAAAGGACATTGGTGTTAAGTGGAGCACAACGCCCTGAGGTGGGGTATGGTTTTAATGGGATGATGGGATTAACGGAGAGTGTAGGTGGGACCAAGGACGATAGAGGTTGTTAATTAGTGCTGTTGATTAGTCGAGAATGTTTGTTTGTAGGCCTGGAATGTTCTCTGATCACGACACGTAGTAAGGATCATCCTCAGGGTTGTGGGTTCGAATGCTCACATAGCATCAACAAATTGGGGATTCTTATAGATACTGTTAGAAGTCAAGTGATTTAAACACTCCACTATAAAAGCGAAGGTAGTAGGTTCAACATGTTCAAGCCGGGCGGTTCTATCGTCCGTTTGTGAAATGTTTCTTTCTTTGCCATTCTCAGCCTAATAGTTGCCATATTCGACTTTTGAAATGATATTGTTAAACTTTGGAAGACTGTCTGCAAGTTTCACAAAATAGTCTGTTTCACCTTGTTCAATCATGTTTAGCTACTTTTTGGGCCGGTACACTCCTCATTCAAAATGGTCGGGGGATGCTCGTGCATACTGCATTAGCCAACCATACCACAGTCCCCGTTCTTTGGTCACGCTAAACAGTCACTGTTCCCCTTGACTTCTCCTGATCGATCATATTTTCGATAATAAAAAAGAACAAAACAAGCAAACGATTTGCCCCAACTCTTCCTAAAACCCTCAAAAATTCTCCTTTAAATCCCTTGTTTCGATGCAAAATTATGAAGGTTGAATAGGTGAAAGAGGAACAATATCTTATCTTACTGAGTTGTTCTATCATGTTTTTTGGACATTGTTAACGAGAACCCAGGCTGTGTCAAATGTCTTTTTATTCAAATATCGATGAGCAACTTGGGGTATGCCTTCTTTTAACTAGATCACAAAACTCGGAAGTTCGAAGGAGGTAACTGAGGGGGTATTCCTTTGGGAAATATGAAAAAAAAAACAGAGAAAGAAAAAGAAAAAGAAAAAGAAAAAGAGAGAAAAGAGAAGCCAGATCACTGCCCGCGTTTTTGTTCTATATTCATTTGAACTTTCACCTTGATGAGGTACACTACTTTTTTTGCATTCTCTAACTATCTCGAATTCATCTAAAAAGCGATATTAGTATCATCTCTGTCTTGGAAGGTGCTTGAGTTTTTTAAACTGCAAATGTTGCGATGTCGCCTTTACCATGTTGACCATTAGATGTTACGCTCCTGATCACGGTCGTCACGTCGACGTAGATGCCTCATAGAACTTTGGACAGCTTCTTTAATGGGCAGAGGACCTGTCATGATTTCATAATTTGGACACCTGGATATGATAACAGATAGGGATACTATCTAGCCAATTATAGCCACTTGAACAGAGAAAATAACTTATAATAAAAATAATAATAAGAAGGGCTGCATTCTGTAAAACAAAACGACTTTTGACAATGAAGTTCCTAGCAATACCTCCAGCCGAAAATAGAGGAAGTATGTTCTCTCGAGAGTCGTTGAGAAGCGAACTGATTCGGTAAGCTTTTATGCTCCCTGCAGATGGCAGAAACATCCAGAAGTTACTAAACGAACTAATTTTGATAATGATTCTTGGCATTGTGAACTTCGCATGGACATCTGGCACCATTCTTGCTTGAAACGATTGCTAGAATTGACAATACCTCTCTAGTGCATAATGATGATCTGATTATGACGAGAAGGACAGGAGAAACACCTTTATCTCGATCGAATGGCCCTTATGCAAGAAAATAGAAGAAGAAGAAGAAGAAGAAAACAAAAAAAAAAAAGAAGCAGTAAAAACAAAAGAAGAATGACGGATTCGAAATGAAGGCAACTGGATCTTTTCATTGCCAATCTCTTCAATAGCGTGGTTGAAATAAGAACAATTGAACCTGGGTGATAAACTGTAAATATCTAATTTTTATTTATCTGTTTCTTATTTGCAGGATGCCAATAGATCTGGCATCTCCCCAGTACGGCATGTCTTCTCCGTCGGGATCTAGTGTGTCCAGTAATAGCAAAAAATGCAATACTGTCCCCAGTAGTGTCGCACTTAAAAAAAAAAAAAAGGGGGGGGGGGGGGAGGGGCAAGGGTGACACTCCTTAACTCTTATAGTATCTTTATTGCCCAGTCGCAAATTAACCCTTTTTATCGTGTTTGAATTCTTATCCCTGTAGTTTGAAGTACCGTAGACTATATGCCAAATTGTTTATGAGATTTTCTCATAGCGAAAAACAGCGATGAAGTTTGAAAAAAAAAACCAACAACAAACAAAACATTGAATTCCTTATAACCATGACAACGCCCAGTGTTTGACGAGCAGAATATCATACTTTTGAAAACCAAACACCTGAAAGTGCATTGCATGTCTCATTTTTTACCCCCTGATTGTGCTAGAAGCGGCGAAAAATAATCATGTTTCAGTACTAATGATGAGAGAAGATGGGAAACAGTTTATGGTACCAATATTTTCTTAATTCAGTTTTTTAAAAGTTGTCCTTTTATGCATGTATATAAAGAAATATTTATAAAAGGGGGGGGGGGGGGTGTGCTTGTTCGGGGGCGGGGGGGGGGGGTGTATATGGGGTACATTGTATGCTGGTAGTAAGCATTTGTGGTGGGCCCCGTAAAGGTTTGGAGTGGGCCCCCAAGAGTGTTTGCCCCCCCCCCCCCCAAAAAAAAAAAAAAAAAAAAAAAAACCAAACCAAAACAAAACAAAAAACAAACGCTGGGACCCTTCCGGCGTGCCTGTGTCCAAGATATACATGAAGAGGAAAAAAGATTCACAGTTACCTCTAATCGTCGTGATGCATGGCTTTTGTCTTGAAAAAAATTATGTATCAGTTCAGTAGCGTGGTGTATTTAATATGAATGCGTACGTTTATCAGCTACATAATTATGTCCTAATTTTGGTAGAAGTATGATTTTCATCGCTCTATTACATGTCACTTGCC